>BROG01001141.1:27500-119868 GCA_030159075.1 Atrina japonica
TGTGAATCAATCACGATTTAAAAAAAAGATTCAGGTACAGGTACATGGACTAATTAAAAGTTATTTGATACTTATTGACAACAATAATAATATTGATAATAATTATAATATTAAAATAATAATAATAATAATAATAATAATAATAATAATAATAATAGTAATAATAATAATGGTATTGATAATACTCATGAATATAGATAATACCTATACTCATTAATCAAAACCATGCATGTTTAACTTAGCCATTGGCATATATATATATATATATATATATATATATATATATATATATATATATATATATATATATATATATATATATATATATATATATATATATATATATATATATATATATATGTGTGTGTGTGTGTGTTTGTGTGTGTGTGTGTGTAACGATAGTTTTCGTCTGAAGAACACGATAGTAAAAGCGCTAACGGAATAAAGCAAATATTAATAGATAAGTGTGATGTTCTACACTTTTCTTAACATATATATTGCTGTTCCAAGAAAACCAACACACACACAGATATATATATATATATATCACCGATGAAGGCTAATACGTACAGAATGTACACAAGCGTTTGTATATTACTAATTGTAGTAGCGATCGGCGTCTTGTTAATAAACATTGTAAGAAAATGTAGGCGACAGATCAGGGTAAAACAAAGTTTCACTTGGTATCAATATACACAACATTAATGGTGAATATAAAATTAATTGTAAAAATCTACCCGTAGACTTACCTGGAAATTGTTTCAAGATCCGACGATAGGGAGATAAATAACGTATAATGTCCTAGGTTTGCAGATGAACGATGATATGCTCTAATTGACATGCACAGTTCTCTTACAGCTTTTCGTCTATATGGAACGCTGAAACGAACAAGCGATATGAGCTGTAGTCGGTTTACATGCACATATTAAGTAATATTTTATCTGTTAAATATCCCAAATACACACTTAATGTTGCGAAAATATTTTAAAGAAGGAATGCTTTGAACATTTCAGTTAGATTCACATCTATATATCCGTGTAATAGTCGTTAAATATATGAACATTTTTGACAAACTGTAATCAGACGATTTCGCAATTTAAGAACAATGTCTGTTTCCCTATATAATGTTTGTTTCTGTAGTCACCGTTTTTTTTCTCAATAAAACCAGGTCAACAGCTCGATAAAATACAATATATCTTGACCTAAATAATGGATAATGACATCAAATTACAATGAACATATTAAGATCACAAATTTTAGAGGACCTGTATCGGCAAAGAAATTTGATGGTATTGTCTTATCATAGTAAAAGTCAAATTATATCCCAACTCTTTTTAAGAGTTTGAACTCATCCAGAATGGGCGGAGAAATGGAGACGGAGGCTTTTTACACCAGAAGTTATATATTTGAACAGCATTTTTTTTAATGCCGTCGTAAAGAAAAGTAATTATTAGATAAATGAAGAAAAAATTAGTTTTAGATTGAAGAGAATTATATTTGGAATTTTATGGAAATTTTCTTTAATTTATATTTGAATAACTTAATAGAAATATATTGTTGGATGTAATATCAATTATTTTCTATTTTTAATTAAAGATATATACACTTCTACTAATATCCCTATATCCCTATATATATATATATATATATATATATATATATATTTATATATATATATATATATATATATATATATGTGTGTGTGTGTGTGTGTGTGTGTGTGTGTCTGTGTGTTTGCGTGTATTTCAATTTTTTCAAATATATTTCAATTTTCACTAATACCATAGGCTATTGATTTGTTAACACGTGTATCTTCTTTTCTCTTCCTACCAACTAGACCATAAATCATTTCTGATATTGTACTCTCAGATTCAAAGGAATATACAACAAACATAGTGCACTATGTTAGTGCAAACGATTAGTGCACTATTTAATACAAACATTTTAGCTTTTTTTCTCTCGGTTTCATGTTTTATCAACATACAAGTAAAACATGAGTTTAAACTCTTAAAATGAGTGTAAATATAAGTTGTCGGTTATGATGTGCGTTTTCTAATATAAGCCTCAAAACATCACCTTGTTTAAGAACCGTCCACTTAATTGACATTTCATTTCAATCCCACATGACTAAGGTACAGGCACATGGAGTAATCAAAAGTTATTTGATACTTATTGACAATAATAATGGTATTGTCGGTGTTGATTATACTGATGGAAATAGATAATACCTATACTCATTAATTTAAACCATGCATGTTAAACTGAACCATTGGCATATACACAGATATAATTATGTGTAAAGACAGTTTCCGTTTGAAGAACGCGATAGTGAAAGCGCTAACGGAATAAAGCAAATATTAATATAAAATTGTGATGTTCTACACTTATCTTAACATATGTATCACTGTACCAAAATCAAACCAGCTTAATATATATATATATATATTCAATGATGGAGGCTAATACGTACAGAATGTACATAAGTGTTTGTATTATATAGTGCACTTATCGTAGTAGCGATCGGCTACACTGGAGAAGAAAATGTAGTCGACAGGCAGGGTGATACTAAATTTACTTGGTATTAATATACACATTATAGATAATGGTGAATATGAAATTAATTGTACAAATCTACCCGTATAAAGACTCACCTGTAAATTGTTTCTCGATCCGACGATTGTTGTTGACACTTGGAGATGAACACTGTATAATATTCTAGTTTTGCAGACTAACTAAGATATGCCCAAATTGACATCCACATTCGTCTATATAGAACATTGAAGCAAAAAAATCGCGCATATTAATATACCTTAAAGCGATATGAGCTGACGTCAGTGCAAACGTTTAAATGCGCAGTTCATATACATGGACATCCCAAAGAGATTTTCCAGTGGTTAGAATAACAAATACATGCGTATTATTGCAACAATCTTGCCAAACATAAGCGTTATTATCGTTTGTTATAAATCCCGTCATGACTCTGACCATTGTAAATTAACATTCTGTAATTTTTTCCGAAGATTAACGTTGACCAGAATCTGTGTTCGGTTATTTATTTATCATTAAATTTAATAGAGTTTTGTTTTACTATTCTTATCTTCGGGTATATGCTATCGGATAATGTCTGTTTCTCTATGAGGGTTTTACAGGTCAGTATCTACTTTCAGATTTTCTATTTGCTTCGTTTCTAGAGACAGCTGCAGGCAATTTCTTTTAGGCGAAATCTAGTAGCAACACTACAATACCAGCGGCAACACTTCCACCTTTTTCAATAACCTATCAATTCATAGACAAAATTTCACCTCTCTAACTATAGGTGAAAAGAAAACGTGGTTCATTGCACATTTCGAAAGGAGATAGATAAACCCATGCGTACATCCGGTATATCAGAATTATCAAAGATTTTTGGTTTATGTGCTGTTCATATGTAGCAATGGTGAAAATCCTTTGGTTAATCTGTCATATAATTTTCGTTTTTTTTAAAGTTGTATGTCATGAAGAAGTATGTTCACAGTAAAAGTGTGGGTGAATAGAAAACATAAGAATGAGTTGCAAATGTGTTAAAAGTTGCTATCATCTACAATCAATACTGACACTACAAAATAGTAAATACTCCAAATGCTTATGACAGATTGTTATGGGTCAGGATGACCCTATAGTATGCCAGCAAAAATCAAGAACACATTAAAGTTATTAACAATAACAAAATAAAAACTTAATCTAAATGATGGTTGACAATAATAAGAGTGAAATCTCACAATATCAATTATACTAGTGTGCAATATTTGTTTTTTTTTTTTGCTGGAAGATAAAAAATCTATGTAGTGAAATTGATACTGAATCCAAACATGTTTGCATCCTTTATTTTACAAAACAAAACAAAAACAGATAATTTTATGTCAATGATAATAAAATTATTTCGAATAGATTATTTCACTTTTTTGGGGCCTCTGTTGCCAAAATGGTTTGAGCAACGCGCTTTAAACCATGGAGTCTCTCACATCTGGTCAGCGCAAGTTTGAACCCCGCTGGAACGTAAACTGATTATTGCGAGAGGACGATGGTCACTTCCTGTGTACACTGTAAACGGGTACTCTTCTCCACCGTTAAAAACTGGCCACCACCATATAACTGAAACATTGTTGATTGTGGCGTAAAACAAAAATCAAAATCCAAATATTTCGCTTTCTCAAACACGAAAATGTTCATCACACCTTACACATGTTACATGTAAATACCAAATATATCATTATCTTCACTATCCACAGATTGATATTAATGATTAACATGGTCAACATGGCCTGAAGAATAAATTCTAAAATTATTCGATTTAAAGATATTCCTTACACATTTTTTCTTTTGCCATTGTTTTCTTTTTTTCAAAAAAGATAATTGCTTTTTGCTAAACAATATAATCCAAATTTATATTAAACAGAAAAAGGTTAAAATCACATATAACTATCAATTGATTACCTGCCGTTATGTAATTAATTATTTCCTGAGCCTTATCTTTACTTACCTTGTCCTTGACCTAGTAGTAGTGGTAGAATTGCAGGTTAACCGTACTATGATCCTTGACCTGTTGTGTCAGTATGAATATTACCATAGTTACGACAATAGATAATGACATTAATGCATACAGATGTGCAACTGGAGGTTTCTATATTCAATATTATGGCTTGCTTTGTGTCAAATATAAACTGTAAATGTCAGTGCATACTCATGTTTTGTTATATGGATATAGGAGAGGATTTATGTAAGTTGGGAAACTTGTATCCGATCCTTTTGTCAAGTATTCGAAAATAAAATATGTTTAAACTAAAACATAAGTACGCATTCAGTCAAACCATAAGTGATCGGGAATCATTTGTTCATTTTCAGAAATATGACACAGTTTCACGACTTTAAAGATAGGTAGAAAGCATTTCTATTAACTCTAATGCCAAAATGTCATCACAAAAGTGATCGTATGAAATTCATTTTGTCAGAGTTAATCAACATATGCGTATATAAAGATACCTCTGTTGTCCGATTAATATAAGATGACGGGTAGAAGTAACCTTTTGATTATTATAAGGATGATTCTATTCACCTTTCGGTTATGAGAAGCTGCGCGGGGAAAACGTTTCATTCCTCACTGGGTAGATACTCTGGTATGTATGGTGACCAGTAAGAACGCTTACTCTAGTAAGTGTAATGCTTTATTGTTTGATATTTATACCAGGTCAAGAAAAGGTTCACAAGACTCCAGATTATAGGGATTTTACTATGCCACTATAACTTTCATACTCATATTTGTCACCAGTTCTATATCTGTATATTCCATATATGATATATTCTTGAAATAAAACATTCGTAAAAATAATGAATTAATATTTATAATACATTACTTATGATAATAACAGTTGTGCAAAAGTACTCTAATTCGACGGAGGCTCTAAATGTAAAAGAAGAAGAAATATATATAAATCATAATTAAAATTAAAATTAGCTAGATCTGAAATAAAGGTTCTCTCTCTCTCTCATATATATATATATATATATATATATATATATATATATATATATATATATATATATATATATATATATATATATATATATATATATATATATATATATATCACTGATGAAAACATTGCAGAAGAAGATGTAGTCGACCTGTTTATTTTGTATTAATAGACACATGTATAATGGTGAATATAAAAGTAATTGTACAAATCTACGTATAACCACTCAAATGTAAATTGTTTCCTGATCCGACGATAGCTGTTGACACTTGGAGATAACACTGTATATTGTCGGATTCACATAAGATGGCGGGCGGAGTAACAATTTTAATCTCATACGGATGGTTATGACAAGCTGCACGGGAAAAACGTTGTATTCCTTATTGGATATTCTCTTATGTTTGGTGACAAGAAGGAATGATTACCTTAATCAGTGAAATTTTAATATTATGCTTTTTAACTTAACTCGTCCAGGTCAAGAATGGGTTCACAAGACTCCATCCCGCCAATTTATATGGATTTTACTATAATATCATAGCTTTGCAGACGGTCGATGATATGCTCCAATGCAAATGCACGATTCTCTCACCTCTTTTCGTCTATATTGAACACTGAAACAAACAAATCGCGAATATCAATAAGGTTTACACATATAGGGGGATAACTCGTATTTTAAACAAAAATTGGCGCTGTACCTTTTTGATGATGTCGATTACATTCATTAAAAATTGACATCATAGTGTTGGCCTGTTTATTTTGTTTGTTAATTGTTGTACGTCCTACTCAAAAATATTTCACTCGTATGGAGACGTCACCAAATGCCGGTGAAGGGCTTCAAAGTTTGGCCTATGCTCGGCATTCACTGCCATTGAGCGGTGAGAGTTCTTTAACGTGTCGACACCTACTGTGACACAGGACCTCGGATTTTACTGCCTCATCTGAAGGACAGCTGGACTCGAACTCACGACCACACGATCAAAAGTCAAGCACGCTACCGACTGAGCCAGACCACACGATCAAGAGTCAAGCATGCTACCGACTGAGCCAGGCCGGCTCTTCATAGTGTTGGCAGTGTCAGGCCAAGTAGTTTATAATCTATGCCATGAATAGCTTATATTGTAGAGTACATTCGAAATTTCCTGTACGACTACGACCAAAACTTTGAAGTATGCGATATAGTCCCATATAAATCATTTAGTAAATTAATGCGTTGCTTGATTGAAAACATTCTCCATATTTGTTCTATAATATCGAAGTACGGTAGAGTCTGAGTTTGGCCACCAGTGAGAGGCCTGAGACTTTACCGACACATCCATGGAACGGTTATCCTCTGAGATCCTCAGCCACACCTGGTCATACAAATTCATCAAAGACTTTATTTTTTGCACGAGTTTTGCAATAAAACGAAACGGTCAATTTTCAATAAACTTTCATTTTATGACAGAACTTTCCTTTCTGTCTTCTGTGGTATCTCACTTGTGTAAAATATATGAACAAAAATCTTCCCCAACATGCAAACCTTACCTTAAAGCTATACGAGCTGTCGATGGTGCAAAATTTTACATGGACATCTTATGTAATAATTTATCTCATATAGATGCGTATGAACTCGTTATTATCACAGCCTGTCATGTCTCTGACCATTGTAAACTTTCGGTAAATATAACCGAAGATTAGCGTTGGTCCAAATCTACCATATGTTCAGTGATTTGTTTTGATATTCTTATCTTCGGGTATATGCTATCGATTAATGTCTGTTTCGCTGAGGGTCTTACAGGTCAGTATTACTTTTTTCAACTTTTGTATTTGCTTCGTGTTTACAAACCCCAGGAAATGTCTTTTGGGCAACATCTATTAGCAACACTTCAATACCGGCAGCGACAATTCCACCCGGATAATTATCAATAACCTATCAATTCATAGGTTATGGACCCTTTCATTCCTATCTTTTATGATACTTGTAACAATAAGTTTTCATCATAGTTTTACGGGTCTGATTAAAGGGTGCAAGTGCCCTCTGGGAGTCGGGATGATAACCACAGGACTTGTACTGCTTAATGCCTTCCCCATGCATAACCTGTTGAAATAACCCAGGCATAATGTTCGGCTTCCGTGAAACGAGGGGAAGTACACACAATAGTAAGTAGATACTGATTCCCAGAGCTAGTCCTAGGCAAAGGCCCTACACAATCAACCTACACTCTACTAGAAGGATCGCCAAAAACCGAAATGGGTTGGAGGGGCAGATGGATTTTCTGATTTGACTTACCTGGCGTATCTGACAAATATGACCTGACTTACAATACTGAGAAACATAAAAGTAGATGTGTCGTGAGCTAAACTCGTGATATCCACTCGATATATCAATGGGACCACTATCTGGAGAACATCACGAAACTCCTCCCCCAGAGGTGCATTGGGTGGTCGCCATTTGCGCTTTAATGGCATGTTGTGGTAACAGTACACGCTGGATACAGGCCACTGTCATCAATTAAACTAACATCAGGTATGACGGCTTTACTAACAATCGGATCCGCCACCTACTAAATCGTTGCCTAGCAGAAAGGGAACGATTCAAACCGGAAGAGTAGGTTGCGTACCTACGATAATTGGTCCAGTATATAAATTCTATGGTGGGAACGATCATTGACGCCTAGCTCCACACCCTGTAATAAAATTGATCAACCAACATAAGTCTGTTCAGGCAGAGGCAACATGTCCTCTAACAACAAAGTATGTGCAGCACCAGTATCTCATTTTTGAACAGGTAAAGCTCCACTTGACGTACCATCTGGTACATATCCCTGGGAAAATGGACCTTATAATTTAGAATCATGAAACCTGGACTTACAACAATCCTGAACATCAGGACGTTCGGACCAAGACAAAAGAGAAAGCTTACTACCACTCTTAACTGCAGATAGACATTTGGATTTGGTTTTTCACGGTCATTCTTTCTATTAAGTTCCTCTTAACATTCACTAATAATATGACCTGTTTTCTTAAAAATCGCACTTCATTTCTGAGACCTTCAACACGTCCAGATTTAGACTGGGCGTAAGACCATCTACGGAAAGTTTTGGTTGTGCATTGGACTGAGAAAAATACCATGAATGAGACTCTAACTGAAAATTTTAGCAGCAGTGCTCCCAGATGATTTTGTTAAAATCTTCTTTTTGTGAGTGAAAACATAAGTATCTGACATGACTGCAGCCACATTGAGAGTTTTATCACGTTTGTCTTCTATGTGAGTTCTCATATCTTGATGTACACTTGATTTAAATTCTTCAACAAGGATGAGTTTGAATAAATTTTCAAAATATTTGTTCACACGTTTTAACCGTAACCATTGTTCAAATAAATATTTCTTTTCTGTAGCAAATTCGACATAAACTGCTGGCCATAAGCTTCTGGCACGAGTTCATATGCTTTTGGAATCACAGCCTTCACATTGTTATAGTCTAAACTATCGCCTAGACTCAATGCCGAATTAAGACTTTCTGAGACCTTTTCAAACTGCGGAAAGTACTCACCAACAGATTTTTCCAGAATTTGTGGCACTAAGCAAACATTTTTGGTACTAAGCAAATATTTTTTGCAGCGTCAAATTCAGACCTGACATGTATTGGCTGCTACTTTTTAATATTCAAGTTCTCTTTTCCTCTATTTCTCACGTTTTCTCTGTTCTCTATTACGTTCTCTCTGTTCTTTATCATGTTCTAATTCTAACTTTTTCATTTCAAATTTTAATCTTTTTGCTTCTAAGCCATAGCCTTCTTCAATTTTAACTTCGGGAAAAACATAAGTTTCAAAAATTTCTTCTGATACTAATTTCTTCGATACTAAAATTTTAATATCACTCTTTCTCATGGATAATTTAACTTGAAGCTCAAAATGTATACCAAGTGCGATTAACACATTCATCTTCAAAGATAAAAATAATTACTTGTCGGTGTTTGCAAATAATCTTCGTTCTTAAGTACCATGTTGATTTTCGCTGGCTTTAATTTTCAAACAGTAAGCAAATGTGCTGAATAATCTAAGTAAAAAGATTGTTAATCTTCAATGATCGATCCCGGACGAGCCCCCAATTCTGTTATGAGTCAGAATTACCCTAAAAGTATGTCAATCAAGAACAGTGTTAAGTACATTAATAAGGTGTATTAACAATAACAAAGTAAAAACTTAATCAAAATGATGGTTTACAATAAAAAGAGTCAAATTTCATAATATCAATGTCCGTTGTTGTTCAGTTCCATGGATTGCAATCCGACCGTATTATTAAAAGAGGTCCACTGGAATACACAGTAAATTTCAATTAGTATGTAATATTGATGTGCACTACTTTCGTATAACTTGTATAACTTTAAATAAGATATGGTCTGCTCTGCTCTCGTATAACTTGGTCTCAATAAATAGTATCAGGTACTCTCCCTTAATTGTTCGTGGCTTTTCTAAACTTGATCTGCCTAGCAATCTGACTGTCTACCTGTATATATACCCTAGTAAAGTTCCAGAAAACACTAGATGAGGAATGATAAGGAAATAACATTTCTAGTATATCCATGTGTTTACAATGGAAATTCCCTATTGCTAAATATAGTAACGTGATGACATAATTAGAAAGTCCTTGAAACAAAAACAAAACAATAACAGCTAATATTCCAGAAAGGTCGACCAGATGTATTAAATTCAACAAGTACTAATTATAAGTAAACAATCACCCATCAACCCTCATACCTGTATCATGATGTTACAGCCCAAAGAATCTGGTAGACGCATTTCCTTTTTGTAATTCAACACAGAGTATTAGTATAAATTGTTTTTGCAAAATTAATACATATAAATCAGGCTTTTATTTTAAATGTTACATGTTACGATGTTCAGTTTTAAGTATACATACATATTATGTGATCATCAACGAATGAGTGTGCTTAATAGAACTGCATGTGCGGATGACATTACAAACATATACAAACAGTACTCCTTAATTTACTCAAAATCAAGACACTATAGTGCACGTATACAGATAACAGAAAAATCAAACGTTTGCGGAAAATGTTGAATATGTTTACTGAAAACATATCAAGGTGTATATATATATATATATATATATATATATATATATATATATATATATATATATATATATATATATATATATATATATTTAGACACCATATAGGCGATAGTGGGATATCTAATTATGATTTACTGTTAGTCATTTCGGCTTTCTGAGACGAGCCGTATTTTGTATTAGATTTTAAAGAGAACTTCCACATATTTGGATGAAATATAAATTGAAATTTGCGTTTGTGTTATGAAATATATATATGTATCTTCACTCTACAGGGAATGCTTACTCCTCCATGACACATGATCCCACCTCTAGATTTCCAGAGGTGCGTGTTTGTCCAATATTCGCCAGATTTGTATACTGTATCCTGGACATCCTGAATATTAATACTGTGGAATATTTGCTTTGATATGGTTGGACCATCGGTCCATCGTGAAATAAAACTTTTTACTTTTTGTTTACATGTCAAACTATAAAGTACATGTATATTATAAATATAGTTTCTTTTCTGAAAATGACCAATAGTCTATAATTGCAGATTTTATTTACAGTTGAATTGAATTATTGGTTATTGGAGTGAAGTTATCCGTCATGAAAACAATCAGCCAACTTGAATTTTTTGTCGTGTCCTAATGACTGGGTAAATTTATAAAGGACCTGTGATAATGCACTGTTGGTTGCAATAAGAACTGTTTCAATTTTAGTTAAATATAGGTATTTGAGTAATAATTTACCAAGTTGGTTAATAGATTTGCTCATTAGTGTTCACGTGACAAAACTGTTTTGCTGATTTTTTAAAGCCATTATCGTGAAATTTTGAAGACTACGTGTAAAGGGCTCCGTCATGTGTATGGATCTTTGTAGGTAATTATGTGAAGTTACTTGTTTTGTACAAGCGAATTCATTTTACGTACGGTAATTATTCCATATATGAAGAATACTTTTGCCAATCGCGATAAACCCTGGCCTATGTGTACCCTAACTCTCTATACACTGGGGATAACTATAAATAAAAACTGTTGGTACAAAATCATTAATCGTCAGGATGTCCAGGATACAATATACATATTTGGTGATAACTTACAGACCTCTGAATATATATAGGTGGGATCAGGTGTCATGGAGGATCCCCTGTTGACCAGCCACACCCTATTGCACAACGCGAAGCAATGAAATTAGATGCAAACTGTATATAGTTATCAGAAATATAAAAAAGTCTCAGATACCATGGTATAAATCATTAGGATGTCAAGGATATAGGTAAAAATCTGGTAAAAAATGTTATACACAGATAATCAGTAAATGAATATCATGTACTTATATAAAGAAGTACAACTAATACAATTATTTAAATTTATGTTTGGCAAGAATACCTACAAAACACCACTGAGTCATGCATTAGTTTGTTACTTTTAAGACAACACATACATCACTAGATATGACTAATGTTTTAAGTTTTCAACTTCAACGTTATTCCAACTTTCAACATCAAATATCAACACTCAATAACACCGAGCGTGTGGTATATTATTGTTATCCAACCTTTAGTAACATATGCATAGTTAATAGCAAAATGCATAAAGTTTCCTACAAATTCAGAACCTACTTCTTTAAAAGACGTAAAATATGTAACCATGTGCTTGTGGTTCATATAAGGTCCATATGACGTGCGAGCACATGCATTTATCAATCAATTTACTTCACAATAAACACAAACATGTTTGAATATGTCTTGCATTTACTGCCTCTGTCAATTAGGCAATATCATTTTATCTGTTGAGTTTCGATATAAAAAATAAAATACTAAATACCTTTCATGTTTGTAAACTTTATTTAACGATTAAAATGCCAGAAAGTACTGAAATAATATCTTATTGCACATTCTATTTTCACATCAAGTTATTTTAAACCGCCGCAATATGTTGAATTTCTTACATTGTGGTGTGTATCAACGTTGGAAACTACCTGAAGCATTATATTAAATTTAATCCGAGTTCCGATTAAACATTTTCTTGTGAATCTGTTTGCAGAGAAAAACAATATGATTTTAATATTTTTCCTGATTGGACAATGTTTTCAATTAAGTGGCCTGTTGTTTCTGAAACATAATATCAGCCATTGAATTGATGTATTGAAATTTGGGACCATCCAAAGATATTTTCTTTCTCAATCTCTGAAAGAAGTTGACAATAATTGCATCTCTTTCTCTCGTCGTTCGTTTTCTGGATAACCCAGAATACAAGCCTCTCCTCAACCATCCCTCAATACAGGAAGTTATATTTTCAACTCTTCCAATATTATCGTCTGCAAATATAAAATGTTGAAAGAAGTTAAAATTAAACAATGTAACTTAAATTATTAGTAACTATAAAGAAGTGTTCATAAAAAAATGAAATAAATGTTGTAATGATTTTATAAAATTTATGAAAAATCTATGAAATATTATATCAAAGCAGTTAAGCACTGCTCCGATAAAGAATCAGGCAATATGAAAAGAAAAATGATGTACTCTTTTCATATTTCATGTGTATGTGTATTTTGGAATCAAAATAAATTAAAGCAGAAGTGTTATTCATTTTTGTAATTATGCATTCCTGATGGAAAATATTATATCTTTATACTTATAAAATTTATATCATGTCAAAGTAACCTACATTTTACATGAAAAGGGCATATTTTTAATAAGTGTAAAGAAAATTATTCACTTCGATAGTCATTTGATTACCGAAGTAACGTCCGTTATATTCGTCGGTGAATACATGTGCAGCCACTTAGGTTCTTAACATCGTTTGTAACGAAATGACAATTTCCATTTCATTGTTTGGTCGAAGAGCGATCGCATTTGCATTTACAAATGCAAACAAATGGAACGAGGTCACAAAATTATGAACAAGTACTGTAGTTGTGACGTAAAGAAGGTGGATTTCGATGGCTATTTATAGCATTGTATCGGAGTTAAAGAAAATGGTTCCGCACAAACTTGAACTTTCGGACTAAAAAGCAGACGATATTTCACTTATATGGAATGTGAGTTAGTGGTTGATTGACGGTGAAAATTTTGAATGTATCCAGGTCAACATTCAGAAGTTTTTGGAAAGATTTTATGACACTGGAGATATAGAAAATGAACAACAACAATAACAAAAAAGACAACAGTACGTCAGCGAGGGACAGTTTTGCTATCCATATTCACAGGCCGAAAGAACGTCTGGGGTTACAGATACGCCCAACGTTATTTCAGCCTGTGTTCAAGTCTAATATCGCCCACAGCCAAAGTGTGGCAATCATTCTGTATAGTCAGTAAATTTAAGTTTGTGATAATTATTACGGCCAGTTGCGAATTATATCGAAGGATTTCAGAAATCGTCAGTGGATCTAATTCTAAGAGGGGTATTATTTACCTAAAACACTCAAATAATACAAGCCAAGCTGATTTATTAAGTACTTTTATGATTGAATTGATGTAGACTGAGGAGTGTCATGATAAATTAGAATTTAATATAGCTTTACAATTTAAATTATTGAAATTATTGTAATACAATTATCATATAGATGCACCCACAGTACAGTAATTTAATCTTTAAAGTACTTAATAAATGCTAAACCAAGGGGTATTTAATAAGTAATTGACTTTTGGAATTCAAAATATTCAAAATTAAAACTATTGAAATTATTTTAATAAATCATCATAATACACCCCAGTCTACACTACAGTAATCCCATCATTGAACTTCATGTACTAGAAATGCTGGATCTAGAGGTATTGGATATCCTGATAGCCAATCACTAGATATTTAAATTTTCGGGTACCACCTTTAGTGAAAAGCAGTTGTCTATGATGCTGAAAAGTCTTTCTTTTAATTTTTTTTATGTGGAATAGTAGTGTAAAGAGTACAGAAATCATAAGTTTTGATACAGTGAATTCGAGAAAAATTGTTTAGAATTTTTAAGTATCCACATCTGATTTACACCGCTTCTGGAATAAGCAACTGTACAGTATTGTTGAAGTTTCTCCTTAATGGCTGTCAATATCTTGGTAAGCAGTAATGATAAAGGTTTGGTAGAACATTTGCTGGATCCTGCTATGTATCTTTGCTTATATGGGGTTTTATGAAGTTTAGGTATCCAGTATAAATGTGGTAGCTCGAAATCGGTATCCGTTGTAGGTATATCAAATGAGCTTAATACGGACACGTGATTTTGAAGGATCTCGTCCTTTGAAAGTGAGCTACGTGTGTATGTAGGACCCCTCCCTTTCAATTTTCATCCGTCAACCCTATAATTTCCAAAGTACTACCAATATTCATGTATCTTTTTTATCACCTTAATTTCACTTATTAATGGCAAAACTAATTTTTTGATTTAATGACCAATCAGATCACTGGGCTCATTTTACCCTCCGGACAACTTTGGGTGTCCAAAATGTCTGCGCCCATGTTGTAAACAAAGCAGGTGTTTTTCCAATACCTATTTATGGCACGCCAAAATCACATTAATGAGTTAAAACCTATTTTTTCTCAGTTAAACACAGTTTTTCTCCAGTTAAACCTAGTTTTTCTCAGTAAACCACATTAACTGGAGAAAATCTATGTTTAACTGAGAAAAACTAGATTCAACTACGCCACAATCACGTTAATGAGTAATAATATGATTTTGGCGCAGTTAATCCTAGTTTTTCTCAAGTTAATGTGGTTTACGAGAAAAAAACTAGAATTAACTGGATAAAAATAAGGTTGAACTCCTAACACACTTTAACTTGAGAAAAACTAGGTTTAATTGAGAAAAACTAGGTCTATTTCGAGAAAAACTAGGATTAACTCATTATAGTAATTTCTGCGTGCTTCATCATTTAAACCTAGGTTTTCTCAGTTAAACCTAGTTTTTCTTTAGTTAAACCTAGATTTTTTAATTAACCATCATTAACTGAAGAAAAACTAGGTTTAACCGAGAAAAACTAAGTTTACCTGCGCCAAAATCACATAAAGGAAGTAAACCTTGTTTTTCTCGAGAAAAATCTAGTTTAACTGAGAAAAACTAATCACATTATTGAGTATTTGGCGCAGTTAAACCTAGTTTTTCTCAATTAGACTTAGTTTGTCTCCAGTTAATTTTGGTTACAGGAAAAATTAGCATTAACTGTAGAAAAATTAAGTTGAATCCGTAACCCACATTAACTGGAGAAAAACTAGGTTTACTGAGAAAAAAAAAAAAAAAAAAAAAAAAAAACAAAAAAAAAAACAAAAAAAAAAAAAAAAAAAAAAAAAAAAAAAAAAAAAAAAAAACAAAAAAAAAAAAAAAAAAAAAAAAAAAAAAAACCACCTAGGGTTAAGTGGAGAAAAGTTAAATTTATCTGAGAAAAACTAGGTTTAACTCATTAATGTGATTTTAGCGTGCCATACATATATATTCATATATTACCAGCATTGCTTTCAGTTTTATTAAATGGCCAAGATTCCCTTTTGCATAACTTCAACGACACAAGTTTCAAACCAAGATTTGATAACTCAGTATCTGCTTCATCCATGAATGGAAACCTGATGTCATCCTCGGTTCTCTCAATGAAAAATTCAATGTTTGTATTTTCAAATTCTTTCTTAAAAATAAAAATAAAAAATGTTTGACTATACATGTACTAATCGATATGCCAATACTAGGTAATGAATGTATAATATACAAATCGCAGATAAAAACATCAAGAATAGGAAGGATTCATTTAATTTTTAAGTCATTACAGTAGAAAAGCCTGCGACTTCATTACTCTGTACGACACAATTCTGTATCAAATGTTTTATAATGTGATTTATCTAGAAATGTCTGTTAAACATAAGCACAAAACTAACTATAACATACTCTTGAAAAAATACAATTCCCTCTTTCTGTTTTAAATGTAGTCTGAATTAGATTTATTCGTTTGCATTTGCACACTCATAAACAAACATCTACACAAACTAAAATATAAATTATACATATTTATTTTTAGTTATTTCTCTTTACCTGCGTTATAATTCCGTCTTTGGCTAGCTGTCTGTAAACATTTGTTATATCATTGTACAAATCAGTCACCCCGGCCATCAGGGTTGATATGAAGAAGAAACCACCTAATTCAAAAACAGCAATCATATAGACAATACTTATAGAGTCAATTGATCTCTACAATACGAAATTCCAATGCCACGTGCACAAAATAGCATTTGTTGCAAAAGGAAACGTTCTAAGCAAAACTGAAAAGAGGTATGTATTGTACGCACAATCATGATTTAAACCTATATTTTCTCATTTAAATTTACTTTTTCACGGCTAAACCTAGTTAACCCCAAGTTAATGAATTTTGAGAAAAGCTAGCTTAAAACAAGGTTTAATAAGTTTGTTTAGCTCGAAGAAATTTTGAAAATTTGTGTCATAAATCTTATTGACTTTTTCAATAATCTTGGTTTGACTTCACCGATATCATGATAATTGTAATTAATGAGTTAAATTTATTTTTATTCAGTTACAGCGAATTAACGAGAATAACATTGTTTAACTAGAGAAAAAATAGCTTTAAGTCATTCCGATTTTTGCGTAACATAGGAATTGAAATAGAGGTACCTGACAGAATACGGGCTGTGATTATTGGACTTACCTGGTTTTAGTTCTTTTCCGTGATTATAGATAAAATTCCGCCAGTCCTCCTTGGCTTGTTTCTTTATAATTGCCAGTTGATCGGAACTGGCATCAATCGGGAATATTCCATTTTTAATTTTTACAGACCTACAATGATTATATATGTCCATTAATACTGAATGATAAGTATACCTGATATTAATTGAGGACACACCATTATATACTGTCCCAGTAACAACTAAAATAATTAATGCATAGGTATGTCATCTTATTCTCAAATTATTTGTACATATTTTGTCGTGAAATTCATCATGCAGGAAGTGTAGTCCTCGAACTAAATCAAGATATTACTATTTCATTTGCTAAACCGGAATAGACCTTACCTGAATACAAACCTGAGTACAAACTAATCTGACAAAGTTAAACGAAAAATAAAATCGGAAATGGTATATTGATCACTTAATGAACAAAACATATTTACGATAAAATAAAAAATGGACTAACTTATAATCTAAAACTGAGATTTAAGATAAAAGGCTGCGCACGTAAATACTAATTTGATATAAGATCATATTATGAGGAATGGAGTTGTGTCACGTGGTATGTATACATTTTGATAAAGAAAAGCAAACATAGCAAATACTATTCAAATATACAAAACCATTGAGATACACAGTGGACAGAGTACACAGAGATTCCAAAATCAAGGGAAGCATCTGGTAGACATTGCTGATACATCGATGTAGAACTGTAAAGCACGTGTACATTGTCACTTAAATGCAGGGTCTTATTTCCACGAATTCCTACAACAAAAGTATAATTGTAGAGAAAACATGCATAAAGAGAGTTCAAACGTATCTGATTAATATTTTGGCTTCTACGAACACTAATTCTGACCATGTGGTCACGAAATAATCAATATCAGATTACGACAGACCGGAAATATCCAATAATGAATTATAATGAAAATTCGTCAAGTGAACGTGAAGACATTTTAGATGTTCCTACTAAAAACGTAAAACCACACTCGTGTTGTTTCGTGAAAATGGCAACAGATTACAATTGCTTAATTAGTCGGGAAGCTTTGAAACTGATTTGCAAGAAATTCTTTTCAAATATATTTATATTGAATAAAATCGAAAAGAAAACATTAATTCTTTGTTTGAATTTAATAAAAGTGAAAATCTGCTGTTATAGAAATATAAGCTTAATAACCTTTTCCAAAGTTAAATTACATACCAGTTACGGTTTGAACAAGTGCATTGAAGTCATTCAGGCATTGGTCGTCAAATAGTATATTGATGTGTTGATCTTTAGGGCTCAAAATTTGAACACATTCTGTGAACAGATGTTTAGTTATGTCAGAAAATAGTTTCACACCAACCTACCCATAGGTATGCATATAAGTAACATTTTATCTGTCCTATTAGAATATTATCGATTTTCTTTTAGTTTTCAATTAGTTTATCAAAACTTTGTAGTTTTTCATGTTAAGCAGTTTGTACAGTTAGAGTAGCAATGATGTGTGTTGAAATATGAAATATCTCAGATACCAAAGTATAAATCTTTAGGATGTCCAGGACACAGATACAAATCCAGCAAAAATGGAAAAACACGGACTTCTGGAAACCAAGAGGTGGGATCAGGTCCCCTGTCGACCGGTCACAGCCGCCGTGAGTCACAGTCAAGTCCAAATGAAATACGCGAGGAACGAATCCTCGTCACAATTGGTACAGACGTCTCAACAATCGCCAACGAAATTTTCCCACTGTGCCCGTCAATATATCGTGAAAACCATTGAAATGTATATATAATGGTTAAAACCACCTTTCGTTTATCCCTTGATTCTTATCAGTTTTATAGCAATCTTGTTTAGTCAATGTCCCGTCATGTTCACGCTTCATATTTGCGAAGAGGAAGACAAATCCTAGACATATGAACATATGAAAATAAACAAGACAATGAACTAGAAGATTTGGATTCCTATGTTAACTAAGTCAGTATTAAATTTGTTCGTCCAATTGTTCAGATGTTGGATGTAGGAAGCTGTGAACATGTATATGTTAAATTAACAAAAGATGGACTTTCTTTCTTTTCATTATTCGGAATAACTTGATGTGCGGAAACCAATACGAATTTATGTTTATTACTGAGAAAGTATTGAGTATGTTTATTGTCCTTACAAAGTGTTAATTTTTTTAATGGTTTTGAATATAAACAAATGTTTAGTTTTAGTTTCAAATTCTTTGTGTCTGTTGTTTTTGAGGCTATGCTATCGAAAATAAGATGAAGTTTGTTTGAAGCTTTGTCATTAACCCTTTGTGGGATTTTATCATTTTCCTGCTCATCGTAACCGAAATTTGGGGCTCGTCCAGATGAATCAATATTCAAATATTACTCAAATTCGAATATCTATTTGATGTTTCAATAGATTCATGTTTTTACATTCTTAAACAAATTTTATTACGATTCTGTATTGTGATTCCATTGTTATTTATGATTTAATAAGTTTTGAAAGCTTTTGTTATCAATTCATGATGGAATCTAAGTTTATTGTTGAACATTTCTGATCTTATCCGAATGAAGATGATTTCTGGAATTTAACTCACGAACAGCTTATCACTTTGGCAACATATATCAACTTTCTTTATACATAATCCATGAAAAAAGCGTATTATTGCTTAGTACTTTATCAGCAATTAGTTGTTTAATGAATCTGCAGTAACATCTCTGAAACCAGCATAACACATTGAAATAAAACAAATACAGCTACACTATCAGGAAAAAGAAAGAGAAAAAACTAGATAACATTAATTTGAATTAACCAAAAGGTCCAATGGGCCTTAACGGTCAGCTGACTAAAACATGATACAACCAGAATAGGCTGATCACTGGTTCCTAAGATGAAGATTATTTAGAGATGTACAGAAATTCTACCCTTTTGGAACCTCTATATGTCCTAGAACCTTTTTATTTGCAAACATTTTCGCTTCAATTAATTTCTCTCTACTTCTAATGCTATTCGAGATAATGGCCAAAAGCATGAAAAAAGGGGAATCAACTCATATAAAGGTCGAACAGACAATTTCTGCCCTGTTCTCGTTTTTGTAGATTTTTGAATCCTTTTCTCTTCTTTCACTTTTTATATGTTTTTCAAAATAATGACCAAAATAGTCCACAACATGAAAATTTCACTTAAAAGGGTAAATGACTCCAATAAGGGTTGATCAGACAATTGCCATCGTCTTAACTTTGTTGTAGATCTTTTGAGTCAAAAATTGTAACTTCTTTCACTTTCCCTCTATCCATTATTTTTTTTACATCCTTAAGGGGAAGTAACTCCCATAAGGATATATCTGACAATGTTGACGTTTTTGTAAATCTTTGTTATCCGAACATTTTTCCTTCTGTTATTTTTTCTCTATCTACCTTTTAAGATAATGACCAAAATAGTTCAAAACATCAAAAATGTACTTGAAAAGGGAAATAACTCCCATAACTGTAGATCTGTCAATTTTCTTCTAGCTGACTTTTTCTAGCTCTCTGCGTGCAAAAGAATTTTCCACCTTTCACTTTCTCTCTATCTTTTCAAGATAAGAAAAAACAGTTCAAAACATGAAAATTCCACTTAAAAGATTTTTTGTAGATCTTTGTTAGCCGAACATTTTCCCCCTTTTTACTTTTTCACTATTTATTATACTTTCCAAGACAATGATCAAAACCGGTCCAAATTGACAAATCCACATACAAACGGAAATAACTCCCATAAAGTCTATCTGACAATTTCCGCCCCTGTTGATTTATTTGTAGATATTTGTGTGCCGAACATTTACCTCCTTCACTTTCTCTCTATCTTACGATAACGACCAAATTACTCCAAAGCATGAACAATCGATTGACACTGCATGCGCCTGCATTAATTGCAAATGAATATGCCTTGACCCACAAACTACATTTTGTAAATGAATTACGTTCTAATAGCTGTTCAGGTCCTACTGTCATACCCATGTAAATAAAAAAACAATAACACTCAAGAGAAAATTTTAAAGGCAAATCAAACTCCAATTTAGCATAATATTTCTTGTACCACATTCCCTTCCAAAACCATCTGCAAATACTGTAAAAAAGAAGACCATTTAATTTCTGAATTTTTGAAATTAAACAAAAGCAAAAGCAGTTTTTTTTTCATTGAGGCCTTATGCAGAATCCCGAAACTGTCAGGGATGCAGATAATGTGTCAAAAACACATTCAGAGAGAAAAACTAATTTTGAACCAGTGATATTGTGTCACTAGCAAGCCAATAATAATGGTATTATAAAGGTTCATGATGGTTTTATGTCCACTTTAGTGATTCTTCTAATTCTGTCCCCATTGGCGTTTAAAAAGACACAGGTGCTTCCCAGAGTCTCATTTTGACGGGCATTTTTTGATGACACCTCAGCTTCTCACGTTTTTATAGAGAGGATTAATTTTGCTGTATTCCACTCCATAACAATTATTTAAAGTCTGACCTAGTTTCGGGTTCCGTTACTTTAGGTGTTACTCGGTCATTACCATATTAATTTACTGTTAGATATATATAAATCTCAGATATAGTCCGATTCACATAAGATGGCGTGGCGGAGTAAGCTTTTGATTATCATACGGATGATTCTACTCACTGTTCAGTTATATATTACAAGTTGCACGGGGAAACGGTTTATTCCTCACTGGATTCTTATTACGATGACAAGTAGGAACGATTACTCTAGTCAGAATAATTTTAATAATATGTTTTATTGCCTAAAATTTAATCTCGTCCAGATCAAGAAAGGGATCACAAGACTCCACTCCGCCAGGTTATATGGATTTTAAAATACAAAAGTAATCTTTAGGATGTCCAGGATATAGATACAAATCTGGCAAAATGGACAAACACGGACCTCTGGAAACCAAGAGGTAGGATCAGGTGCCATGTAGGAGTAAGCATTCCCTGTCGACCAATCACACCCGCCGTGAATCCAGTCAAATCCAAATGAAATGCATGAGGTACGAATCCTCGTCAGAATAGGTACAGACGTCCCAACAACCGCAAACGAAAAGGTAAGTCAACATTTCACTTAGTGAAACAGAGTAATCGCAAACAAGACTATTACACCGACAGTAAAATGTCCGGGACGTTGACATCAAACGCGGTTTTCGATATCCCTGTGTCAATAATTTGTCAGTGAGTAGTTTACATCTGTATATGAAATGTTCATATGTTAAACACGCCCTGGCATATCAGATCATTTGTTAAACATAAACTCCATATGCAGATGACTGTGGGATAGTTCTAGATAATGATTAAGCAGGAGGCAAAGTTATTGTTGACCCTGTTGTTTGTGAATATCCTTTGTTTGATCAAGCAAATTGATCATATGGAATAAAGATTTCCTGATCTATATCCTGCTTGTGCAGTTACTCGTTCCATGGCTAATATGTAACCAGACTTTGACTTGTCTGACACACATCTTAGTCACTTCAAACTTGTGAAATCTCATCACAGGGACTATAACATTATTACTCTATTGCCTTTGGTAGCAGATGGTAATGATATATCAGAAACTCCTGACTCCTTGATCTACCTTCTGATGCCGACTATGTCATTGTTTACCAGATAGTTGTGCCTGAGCCATATCGTACTGAGATTGGAAGAATATGGCACTTGAAAACACATTATCGGGAACAGGAATAAGAAAGAGCACTCTTAAATACCAGATCATTTTTATTGGCAAGGTATTGGAAGGACGTGGCAAACTTTTGTAATTCCTGTCATACATGTCAAATGGTAGGAAGCGAACCCAATCCAACTTTTCGGCCATGTACTCATAAATTGTGTATAACCAGTCCCTAAAACAAAATCTGAAAAACACTTTGCTTACAATTATGTGTGCGTCAACTATATTTCAAGAATCTGTCTCACTGAGAAACATTAATTCAAAAACCATAGTGAAGAAGTAAAATTGAAAAAGTACCAATCAATAATCAAAACTCAAATCCATTATAACATGACGAATTAGATGTGCAAATGGTCTCAACATGAAGAACAATTACGAATCCCAAACGGAATAAGATCAGGTGTCCGGAAGGAGTCAGCGTCTTCTGCTGGCATGCCACACTCGTCGCAAATGTTCCATGGAAACCTTTCTAGTTCGATGAACGGGTCAAATTCGGTAAAAAGATCAAGTTTGGTGATGAAGTCAAGTTCGGTGAAAAGCATGATAGGTGAAACGCAGTCACTGTCTGTGGCCGTGATCCAGAATACTATCTAATATCTCTGAGAGGGGACTTCATAATGTTTAACAAGATCCCCGTATCGACCATAAAACTTTCTTAAACGACGACTCCAAGCGTTCAACAACGTGCCCTTGTGTTTCATTGGCTAGTCGTTTAGCTCTCAGAATAAAACATTCATAAGAAGAGCATGCCCTGGCATAAAGTATAAGTTGTGAAATGAAAACGCCATAGGCAGGAAAAGATGAAATATTACTACTCAGAAACGGGAAGTTTGTGATATGGAACTTGAAACCGTCTCGTTTGTCATAGAGGGATGTGTGAAATTGACCATTTTTTCCAATCGACAGGAGTAAATCTTGGTAAGAAGCAGATGTGTTGCTCTCTGTCGTCTCATTGATCTCTATCTCAACAGGATGCATTTGGCCGAGGTAATTCTGAAATTCTGAATTATTTATGGACAGAACATCGTCGATATACCTGTAAGTAAAATTTAACCGAGATTCTAACTGTTTGTGTAACCTATTTGGGACATGTTGTTGGAAAGGGTCAGGTTAGACCAGTTGATGCAAACATTAGTTTGATTTCTGAATTCCCACAGAATGAAACAAGGAAACCGTTGATGCGTTTTTGGAGTAGTTAGATTTTATAAAAAATGGCCTAAACGTTTATTCTATTTCGAGTCCATTTACTCTCTTGCTGGGTAACCGAGGACAAACAAGTGTCAGACCGCATTTGACAAAATAAAGGCTATGCCAAAAAAGCGCACTTGTTTTACACAAAATTTTCAATTTCAATTCAAATAGTTTTTTCAATTCGCTGTAGATGCCAATGAAGCTTTCGCTGAGAGTGTGTTGTTACATGAAAGACCTGTTGGTGTTAATCATCATGTATGTTGTTTTTCAAAACATGACCAACAGATGTAAAAACAAAACTATTCCGCAGTAGAGAAAGAATGATTATCCCTGATTATGACCTTACAACATTGAGATACATGTTACTGCTTCACATTCAAAATATTGATTCTAGTTTATACTCGTAATTGCACGTATAAATTACTTAAACAGATAAAGTTATTTTTCCGTTAATCCTAGTTTTTCTCACTTATTCACAGTACCCGTAATTACATAAATATTCTTATAAACTAATAATTTCAGACACTCTTTACAAAATCTGGAATATCTTACCTATTAAACGGTTCATTAGAGGTATAACATTACCGCCGTCTGCCGTTCCAAAATCAGCAAATGTTATCACATCATTCGATTTTCGATTCTGAAGCAACTGGACTAAGAAAAAAATAAGTTCGTTATGTATTGAAAACAAAGTATACGATCTGCTTTGATCCCAAACTTAATGGAGTATGATAATGCATAGTCAGGAAAATGTCGAATTATACCTGACAAAAGAATACAGTCGAATTCAGCATTTTCCAGATTACATATTTTGAAGATTAAATATTAATATTATTACCACATATAAATGTGAAAAATACAATTTTATATGCTTTCATTAATAATACATTTATTCAACTTTCGGGGTTATAAAATCCTGTAAAACACTTGTCAATCCTAGAGTTTTACAGGTTATGTGATTCTTTGGGTGGAAAAAAACCGTAAATCTAATGACAGCATATGAACTATATATATATATATATATTGTAACACTTAGTTACAATTTAAAACACATCCTCCTGAAGATTGTTATAAACATGAAAGCGCTAGAGGAAACCAAAACAGTTCATTGAACAATTTTAATCTACTTCGCCGTGGATAATTTTATGAAATCTATATGACTCTGTACACAGTATTTTAAAGCGGATTTTTTATATATATATATATATATATCACATGACTCTCTTCTCATCTAATTTCTGATTGGCTCATTTCATACTTTTTGTTCTCACTCTATCGTTAAATAGTTTCGTAGGTTGATATAACAATCCAACACATCTCGGTCGTACCCAAAAATAGCATAAGGGAATTCCCGAATTTCGGCACGCTCGGCGATCATTGTATAGTCAATCATCAACACTGTCTAGCTATATTCAGCGTGAAGGAAGTGCATTCAAGATGACAGACGACGAGACTGTAAACAAACGTTTTCGTTTCGCCACTATTGACGATGATGGTGAACAAACATTATTGGAACAGAAGGATTCTAAAAATACTAGACGTTCAACAAATTTGGCCATTTAAAACTTTTGTATTTTAGCTGTTCATCACAGTACCAGGCTAGACTTCTACATCTGACCGAAGTTTGCGAGATTTACACATTGGTGTAAAAGTAATTAAAATGTCATGTAATAAAATATATTTAACGACCTCATTTTCGGTTAATACTTGGAGTTATCAACCCAAGAAAGCAATGTTTCCCCCAGTCTTAGGCCTCAGAAAAATATCATTTTCTCGGGATGATAGCACCATATATTAACCTCTAATGAGCTCGATAATTGTATAATATATTATGTGTAACTCGGAAGAGTCGAATGTTGGTTATGTCAAAGTCGAACAACTGCTTGCTTTCAATTTTTACTATCACTGTTTATTTATACTATTTTTACTCTGGATAGCTCAATGTTTTCAATGCAACAAAGCATGAGATTTATGAAAAGGGGTATAAACATTTGTATATATTCACTGTAAAATTAGTATCTTATTGATTAGAATATTCATAGAAAAAATGGCCACCGGATACAAATAAACGAGTAAATATATTAAAGATTGTTTGTGATGCGTCAGATGATCTGCAATAATCACCGAAACTTCAAACAGTTAAATACAACTTGAAAATATTGTTGCTAATGTATCTTGCAATATCATCTTTTTGTAAAAATCAAATCATGATAAACACGGTTTGGTTTTGTATGGCAGTCACGTGTTCATAAAATATAAAAAATTCAGATACCAAAGTATAAATCAATAGAATGTCCAGGACATAGATACAAATCCGGTAAAAATGGACAAACACGGACCTCTGGAAACCAAGAGGTGGGATCAGGTGCCATGGAGGAGTAAGCATCCCCTGTCGACCGGTCACACCCGCCGAAAGTCCACAGTCAAGTCCAATGAAACAAGTGAGGAGTGTATCCTCGTCACAATTGGTACAGACGTCTCAACAACCGCCAACGAAAAGGAAACTCAACATTTCACTTAGTGAAACAGAGTACTCGCAAACAAGACTATTATACCGACCGTAAAATTTGCGGAACGTTGACATTAAACGCGGTTTTCGATATCCCTGTGTCAATAATTTGTCAGTGAGTATTTACCTCTGTATATGAAATCTCCATATATTGTGCACGCCCTGGCATATCGGATCATTTGTGAAATATAAACTCCATATGCGGGTGACTGAGGGATATTACTACTTGAAATGTTGTTTGAGACGTGTTATTTGCCAAACATCTCACCTCAACGACCAGTTCTGCTGGTAGTAGATGGTCATGCATCTCCTATTACAATTCACCTTCTTGAAGCAGCAAAGACCAACAATGTGGAAACATATTGTTTGCTACCATATAAATTTAGGTGTCTTTCGGCACCTAAAGAAGGCCTACTTCAAACACTGTGAATTATTATTGAAACAACTTCCTGGCCAACAAATCCCCATATATGATCTCTGTGGAATTTGTCCCATGCATATAATGAGTAAATGAATATGGTAAACGTCTTTGGAGAATTTCGGGCTAGAGCCATATTTCCTTTTAACCCTATAGCTATTCCAGCAAAAGCATTTGAACCATCAAAGACGTCTTCTCCAGCTTCAGTAACCAGCAGTGCTAGTGAGGAGGAATTTTCACCAAGTATTTCCTCAGCTGAGAACATAGCAGTCTCTGATGGTCAGCCTATGCATGTTTCCCCTAACTCCTCATCAGTGTCAAAGGCATAACAGAAGTATTTCAGCTTCAATCAGTTGCTGGAAAGAACCTGAGCAAAGAAAAAACTAAGAGTGCTTGGTGTTAGATGTTAATCAGAGGACGGAGTCATCAATGAACTCAGGCAAAACAGAAAAAAGAGTAAATGTTGAAAACAAGAAAGAAACGAGAAAGAAAGATCGAGAAAAAAACGGCAAAACAAAAAGATGGAAAACCTAAAGAAATAACTTGACGCTGTAGTAAATCCACGAAAACTTAACAAAAGTCAAAGCTACATCAAAGGAAATTGTCCAATTTTAAACCAGGGACACAGAATACTGGCAACCGCTGCTCCTATTGTGGAGGATATTATTTCGATTGTTATTCCGATGACGAAGACTGATTAAGTGTACTCGATGTGATGACTGGTACCATGAATCTTGTACTGGGGAATATGGTCGCCAACTAGCTCAGTTTGTTTGTAAGAATCACTAATACAGTCGTTGTTTACTTTGATATTCAACTTCCTGTCTATTGGGGTGTTTAAATGTATGTGTTTATGCGTTTCACATGACATTTAATATAGCTGATTGTGCTGTTGAATTGGTATGATCATTAATATCATAAATCATATCTAAAGAAATTATTCTACATGTAATATTTCAATTGGTTTCCAGAGGTCCGTGTTTGTCCATTTTTTATCGGATTTGTATCTATGTCCTGGACATTCTATTGATTTACACTTTGGTATCTGAGGTTTTTATATATTTACATATTAGAATAAATCAAATTTAGAATTTTTCAAGACAGCAAATAAAAAAATATTTCAAAGAAATCAATTATGTCATGTCAATTATTGCGTTGCAGGGGCTTTCAAATATGCATTTTAAAACGACAAAAACTTTACAGTAAAACAAAAGTTCCAACACTGTTCATTTACCCCAAAAGCCTTTGGTAAGTGGACATTGTTTCTTAATTAATTGCTAGTTCATATATTTTATATATTTGAAGTAAAATGAGAAAACGTTTACAAAGAGGTAAAACTGAACTATCATTTGGAATATTAGAAAGGAGTTGAATCCAGGCTAGTACTATACAGATTCAAATTAATCACTTAATGTGTACACTTACAAAAATTATATATATATATATATATATATATATATATATATATATATATATCTTTTCACTTTTCATTGCAGTTAAAATATACATCAAATCGACTTACCAAATGTTTTCAAAATGTAAGGTTCATTCTCTTTAATCACTTTACCTCCTGTCGGACAATACTTAGAAAAGAATGAAACCATTGCCTTGTTCTCCATCTTCAAATCTTGAAAGAAATATCAAATTCTGAATGCTCTTCAACTCATCAACCACTATAAACAATGGACTCTTTTGTAATTCAATGAATTAGACCAGTCTTAATGTGTCTTTAGGGATGAATGTGTTAAATGTGCGCTTTCACATATTTCCATATAGTAATTTCAATATAAATAAATAAAGTGAATATGTTTTTCATTGTTTGAAAACATTTACACCCTAATGAGAAATACTTCATTTCAAAAGGATAAACAAAGATCACATTCGTAAATAAACTGTACAACCATTATGATTGTCGTGTTCTGACCTTTGAGTTATCTATGTTGTAATGAGAGACTTTAGCTTCTCTCGGTGGAAGTTACATGTTCTTAACGGAAACACAAATATTTTATGGGGAAAATTTTCATTTCCGTCAATTTGCATATGAATAAAGTCATTTATCTTTATTTATTAAGTGTAGTTTGCTCCATGGCGTAAGACAGCATCAGTTTTTAAATCATGAGGTCTCTCATCTCTAATCAGCATTGGAACCAAGGCTTTTTGTGAGACAGGTTACCTGTTTACTTGCGGGAGGCGGGTGGTCTCGGGTATACGGTAAACGTATTGTCTACTCTCCATTAAAACTACCCGCCAATATGTAACTGATTTATCCCTGATTTTGGCGTGTATATTAGCAGTTTAACATTTTTACTGAAGTAGAAATTATTTCAACCGAGGTAGATATATAATGCATTGCCCTCTACTCAGAAGTAAAATTGAAGAAGTAACAATTGATAATCGAAACTTAAGTCCATTAGAACAAGACAAATTAGATGTGCAAATGGTCACAACATTAAGAACAATTGCGAATCCCAAACAGAATAAGACCGGGTGTCAGGAAGGAGTGGGCGTCCTCTGCTGGCATGCTACACCCGTCGCAAATGTTCCATGGAAACCATTCTAGTTCGATGAACGGGTCAAATTGGTGAAAAGGTAATATTTTTACTCAAAAAGTATTGTCACCATTAAAAACTGATGGTTATTGATTTAAAAATAATGCAATAATGTTTCCGTATCTAAGAAATTATCGATATCGCGTTATGTCTCTGATGAGAGTTTGCTTTCAGCAAATTTTAAATCTAATGCATTATGCACTGATCCAGATTCCGAAGACACATATGATAGGCTGACCAAAGTTAAAAGTAAATTTGACATGTAATTTATGCAATGTAATTTATTTTTTAAAATGAAACCGTCAGTCCACAAAAGTCCATCGGAATTTATGTGGTGATTGGAATCTATCCAACGTGATGAAATAATTCTAAATCTAAAAAAAAATGATAATGGTCGGCTAATATATTTAACTCTCTCTCTCTCTCTCTCTCTCTCTCTCTCTCTCTCTCTCTCTCTCTCTCTCTCTCTCTCTCTCTCTCTCTCTCTCTCTCTCTCTCTCTCTCTCTCTCTCTCTTAATTCTGCAAATTTACCCGTAGACACACCTGTAAATTGTTTCTCGATCCGACAATAGCTGTTGACACTTGGATATGAACACTCTATAATATCCTAGTTTTGCACATGAACGATGATATGCTCCAATTGACATGCACAGTTCTCTCACCACGTTTTGTCTCTATAAAACACTGCAACAAACCAATAGCGCATATCTAGATACCTTGGTATTACCTTCGGTAAATTTTATCTAAGATTAACGTTGGCCCAAATATAACATATGTTCAGTTATATACATTTAATAGGGTATTGTTTTACTATTCTTATATTCGGGTATATGTTATCGCATAATGTATGTTTCTCTGTCAGTGTCATACACAGGTCAATATTCTTTCTTTCAGATTTTGTATTTGCTTCGTGTTTACAGACAGTCCCAGGTGATTTCTTTTAGGCAACATTTAGTGGCAACACTGCAATACCAACGTCGACAATTCCACCCTGACATTTCTCAATAACCTATTAATTCATAGGCTATGGACTCCTTCATCCCAGTGTTTTTGATACTGGTGACAATAAGTTTTCATCAGTTTTAAGGGCCTAATGAAAGCGGTCAAGAGTCCCCTAGAGCTCAGGGTGATTAGCACTGGACTTGTACTGTTTAATACCTGAAACATGCATAACCTATTGAAATAACCCCGACATAAAGTTAGAACCTTTGCCAGACTGTTTAGATGTAGGCTGCCTGACAAAACAAAATAAAATCGAAAGGGCTATGGTTTTAGCCTTAAGTTTCCTTTGAGGGATGGCTTCCGGGAAACGGAAGGAAGTACACAGAATAGTAGATAGATACGGAATGCCAGAGCCAGTCCTAGGCAAAATCTATACACAATTAACCAACAATCTACTAAAACGATCTTCAAAAGCTGGAATGGGTTGGAGGGGAGCAGAATTTTCTGATTCGGCTTACCAACCATCTGACAAACATGACATGACATACTAAACTGAGGAACATCATTTCTAAGCCTAGGCCAATATAAATAGGTGTGTCGTGAGCTAAACCCAGCATACCCATCGATATACCACTGTGGTCACTATCTGGTGAAAAAAAAACACCGCTTCTCCCTTGGAGATGCATCGGGTGGTTTCCATTTGCGGGTAGAAACAGTCTCCAACTTTATCCGCCTTTTATTGTTGGACTGCCCTCTCACGGACTTTGAGTATATCTTGGTCATTCTGTTGCTCATCAATCAATTGCTTATGACTGAGATTGGCCCACAATTTATTCACAAGCGGATAAATACCAGGCGAGGAATCATTATCAGGAGTCATGTGCGGTGAGACGTCTTCAGTGTGATCATTGGCGGAACTGTCATCACAATTGGCAAGGGAAGTGTCGCATATCTTCGATAACTGGTCCAGTAATTAAATCTGCCTGAATAAAAATTCTATGGAGGGGAACATCAATGACACCTAACTCCACACCCTGTAATGAAACTGATGCACCAACAGAGGTCTGCTCGGACAGAGGCAACATGCCCTCTAACAACAAAATCTGGGCTGCACCAGTATCTCGTAAAAATTGAACAGGTAACGCTTCACTAGACACACAAATTGATAAATATCCCTGGGTCAATTATAATCTGCCAAGTAATCACGAAAACTCGACTGACAGCAATCCGGAACATCAATTTCGGACGGAGACAAAGCAGAAGGTTTCGAACTACCCTTAACTACAGCATAGACATTTGAATTGGTTTCTCACGATCATTCTTTCTCAAAAGTTTTAACTATTCACCACTAATGCGACCTTTGTTCTTACGATACGCACAGACAAGAGATTACCCTTCATTTCTGAGATCTTCAACACGTTCAGGTTTTAGACTGGGCGTACGATCACCTACGGGAAAAATGTGTTTATGAAATGGACTGAGAAAATGACTATGGCTTTGACTCTAACTGAAGAGTTTAGAACAAGTGCTTCCAGATGATTTTGGTAAAAACCTCTTTAGGAGTGAAAGAAGTGAAAGTACTTGACATAACTGCCGCCTCATTGAGAGTTTTAACATGTTTTACTTCTAAGTAAGTAAACTTGAAGAAGTACCAATTAATAATCAATACTCAAGTCCAATATAACTAAGTGAATTATCAAATCTTGATGTACACATAATTTACATTCTTCGAAACGGATGAGTTTACATAATTTATATATTCTTTTCCTGACTTGTATCTCTTGCTTAGATCCGACACCCTAGGATATATATAGTGTTGTTGGTTTAAGCGCTTTGTATATATATATATATATATATATATATATATATATATATATATATATATATATATATATATATTATATATTATATATATATATATATATATATATAATAACACAAATGCAAATTTCAATTTGCATTCATGTAAATTCGTGAAAGTTGTCCTAAAAACCTAATGCAAAATCCGACTCGTCTCAGAAAGCCGAAATGACTATTAGGAAAACATAATGAGATATTCGGCTATCGCCTGCATATGGTGTCTGTATATCACAAATGATCTTATATGCCACTGCGCGTTATACATATAAGCAATTCATTTACAGAGGGAAACTACATACGGATAAGTTACTGTCGCAAGAATTCCAATGGATGTCAACGTTCCGAGATGTTTACGGTCCGCATAATGATCTTGTTTTCAATTACTATATTTCACTAAATTAAATGTCGAGTCACCTGTTCGGTAGCGGTTGTTGAGTCGGCTGTACCGATTTTGATGAGGATTTATTCCAAACAGATTTCATGAATTTTATTTTCAATTTAACTGTGAACCCACGGTGGGTATGTTCAGTCTACAGGGGATGCTTACTCTCCCCCCTGATCCCACTTCTACATTTCCAGAGGTCCGTGTATGTCCAATATTAACCAGATTTGTATATTGTATCCTGGACATTCTAAATATTTATACTTTGGCATATGTGCTTTTATATTGTTGTACCATCAGTCTATCGTGAAATAAAATTATAACTTTATACTTTTTGCTTAGATGTTAAACTATAAAGAACATGACTATAGTTTCTTTTCTGAAAATGACCAATAGCCTTTAATTGCAGATATAATATAAAGTTGAACTGAATTTCTGAACCCAATAATTATCCAAGTGAAGTTATACGTTTTGAAAACAGACATCCATCCTGTGTCGTGTCCTAATGACTGGGCATTAAGGACCTGTGATAATGCACTGTTGATTGCAATAAGCCATTTTTCGATTTACGTTAAACATGGGTATTTGCGTAATAAACTATCAAACTGGTAAATATATTTGGTCGTTAGTGTACACGTGACAAAAGAATTTGTAATAAAAACTATTTTGCTGATTATTTTAAACCATTATGGTGAAAAGACAGACACTTTGAAGACTCTTCGTATAAAGGACTTCATGTGTATGGTTTTTATACTTGATTCTGTGCAGTTACGTACTGTACAAGCGAATTCATTTTACGTAGGGTAATGCTTCCCGATATGAATACTTTTAAGACAATCACGTAAAACCTGACCTATATGTACTCTAACTCTCTATACACTGGTGAATAACTTTATATAAAAACCATAGATACCAAATCATTAATCTTTAGGATGCCCAGGATACAATATACATAGCAGGTGAATAATCATGGACCTCTGAATATGTAGAGGTGGGATCAGGTGTCATGGAGGACCCCTGTTGACCAACTACATCCACCGCTCGATTGTACACTGCAAAGGAATGGGATAATCTGCAAACTGTATACAGTTATAACGAATTGAAATGCAAATGATGCTATACACAACAGATCACTAAATAAACATTATGTACTCATATAAAGCAATACAGCCAATACAATTATTTAAATTTATTTCAGATAAGAATACCTACAAAACACCACTGAGTCAAGCATTAATTAGTCACTTTTAAGACAACATATACATCACTAAATATGACTAATGTTTTAAGTTTTCTACAAATTCAGAACCTACTTGCTTAAAAGACGTAAAATATGTAATCATATGCCTGTGGTTTGTATATGGTCTATATGACGTGCGAGCACATACATGTATCAATCAATTACTGCATAATAAACACGAACATGTTTGAATATGTCTGGCATCATCTGCCTCCGTCAATAAGACAGTGTAATTTTATCAGTTGAGTTCCAATATAAAAATAAAGATAACATAGGGAGTACTGAAATAATATCTTATTACATATTCTATTTTCACATCTACGTTATATTTAATGTAATGAGTTTCCGGTTAAACAATCACTTGAGAATCTGTTTACAGAAGAAAATCAATGATTTTCACTTTTTTCTGATTAGAAAATGTTTTCAATTAGGTGTCATATTGTTTCAGAAACAGAGAATACTGAAATAATATCTTATTGCATATTCTATTTTCACATCTACGTTATTTTAAACCATAATTTATTGAATTTCTTACATTGTAATGTGCACCAACTCTGGAAACTACGTGAAACATTATATTTAATCTAATGTGACTTTCTGGTTAAACAATGTCTTGAGAATCTGTTTACAGAAGAAAATTAATGATTTTCACTATTGTTTCTGATTAGACAATGTTTTCTGTTAGGTGTCCTATTGTTTCTGAAACATAATATCAGCCATTGGATTGATGTATTGAAATTTGGGACCATCCAAAGATATTTTCTTTTTCAATCTCTGAAAGAAGTTGACAATAATTGCATCTCTTTCTCCCGTTGTTCGTTCGCCGGATAATCCAGAGTACAAACTCCTCCTTAACCACCCCTCAATGACGGAAGTTATATTTTCGATTCTTCTAACATTATCGTCTGCAAATATAACATGTTGAAAGAAGTTAAATTAAAGAATGTTAAGAAGCAGTGTTCATTCAGAGGTTTGAAAACAAATTTTGAAATTTTATAAGCTTTATGAAAAATCTAACAATAAAATATCAACGCAGTTAAATTTATTTGTTTACTCTATTTCTGTTTACATTTATCTAACATTGAAAAACCTATTTCCCAGGGATATTAAACAATAGTGGTGTAGCTTGAAATGTTGTTAACCCGTAAAAAGCTTATTCTGGCATGCGGGAGAAATAAAGTTTCACTTTACACTTTTTCTTCGCGAAAAATTAACTACCACCAGCTTCTGGTTTATCGAAAAACAACATATTAGTTGCTTGAATTTCAAATCTTAATTAATAATTATCTAACAATATACTTTACGAATCTAGTCGTCTGACAACCAGTTTTAGATTGGTATTTATAGTGATAAACTATGCCATACAATTACAGTACTAAACAGTAGATAACATATAAATAAATATAATATGCGTGTAACATAAGAAGAAGCAAAATATCACGGGGTAGTCGAACCCGAATATCGCGTAAAATCTTGACATCCAACCCAATTATGATCGGAAACCGGAAACGGAATATCAGCTTTTCACAGGTAATCAACATTTCACGCTACAATAGTCTTTAATGGTTAAACATAAACGATTTAGAGTGTAGATATATTCAAAACATAGATATAAAATGTAATCCTACAAACTTTAAGTCAAAATCATATAACCTGATGGAGTGTCTAGTGCATTCTTTCTTGACATGGATGAGTTGAAATTTTATCTAATGAAGCATAATAAAAGTTTCAATACCACTGAATAGAGTAATCTTTCTTACTTATTACCAACCTAACGAGTAGACATAACGGAATACAAAACATTTTCCGTGAAGCCCATCTTAATCGAAAAAATGAAGATCTATCCATATGATAATACAACGATGACTCGTCCCCGCCACATCATGTCAGAAAATACACAATAAGTAAATATGTCTTACCAGCATTGCTTTCAGTTGTATTAAATGGCCAAAATTCCCTTTCGATTAACTTCAAGGACACAAGTTTCAAACCAAGATTTGATAATTCCGTATCTGCTTCATCCATGAATGGAAACCTGATATCATCTTCGCTTCTCTCATAGTAACTTTCGATGTTTGTATTTTCAAATTCTTTCTTAAAAAGGAAATATATATATATTTATATATATATATATATATATTATATATATATATATATATATATATATATATATATATATATATATATATATATATATATATACAACATTACCGGCTGTGGTTCGTATTCTCCTCGACTTACGACAGCAAATGCCCCTTAACCGCTCGACCATCTACGTATTAAAAATGATTTAATATAGAGAGCAAAAATTGTAAGCCTATTTATCATGCGTAGAACAGGCGGTAAACATCTGTTAAAGGCATGTTGAGGACCACACACGCAAAAAGTCTGCAATAAAAACAGGTGTTAAGTGTATTTAATGTATGTAAAACTATGTTGATATAATTGCCTAGGTTTTACTGTACGGCTTCTATCCGTCTGGTTTTTAACTGTACAGTGTTTGCTGAGTGCGTGCACTATAACTTTGTACAACACTTTTGTTGTCCTGGGTAACTATCTGTGCAACTCCAGATGTCTGTCATCGCAACGTTGCCAAGTTAATATGGACTCTGAATACAGTTGATTTTTGAATATATTCACAGAGACGTCTCATCCCGTAACTCGGGATTAGAGTGTCGAGTGCTAGCTTGTCAGACAGATAAAATATAATCCAAAGTACAAATTACAAAGTATATATACAATATTTCCTAACTTACAATAAATATCCTAAAGTATTCTTACAATATTTACAATGACTTTTTATTTACTACTGACAAAGATGGCACTAAGCTAGGGTCCATTTCTGGAGTGGGGTCAATATGGTCACATAGTAATTATGTAATTATCTTAGGAAATGTTCTATACATATACACATTTCAGCATTTTCAGTTATACCAAGTACAGATGACCTTAAACGATGAACAATTGACCTTGAAAGCTTGACAAAATATTTCCCCTGCACACCCAATAACTTTCAAATGCATATAAATACTTCTATTGAATTCATAATGCTAAAATACCTCAAACATTTTTTCCTGATAAACATCTACATAAATTAAATTTTCAACGATCACAAGCCTTGTGTTAATGGCAACTAATGCTTTTATCATTGAATTTGCAATGTTGAAATGTCCGTGTATTTCAACTTCCAGTAAAATCTGAAAATAACTAAATTTGACCAATCAGTGACCTTTATTTTGTAACAATGGCAATTAACACTTTCATAGCATCTGCCATTGTAGCCGACACCTCCGCTACATCGTACATAGCTATATATTACAGTAGCTTATTAGGGCCACGCTATTTTTTTCATTCTCCTTTTTACAACTTTAAAGTTGTTTTTTCCGACGTTTTTCTCGAAATTTCCAACTTTAAAGTTGGTTTTTCCATCTTTTTTCTTGGAATTTTCATTTTTTTTTCTAGTAACTGAACTTTGAATAGTATAAACATAAAAAATCTCAGATACCAATTAATAAATCAAAAGAATGTCCAAGACATAGATACAAATCCGGTAAAAATGGACAAATACGGACCTCTGGACACCAAGAGGTGGGATCAGGTGCCATGTCGACCGGTCACACCCACCGTGAGTCAAGTCCAATGGAATACGTGAGAAGTGAATCCTCGTCACAATTAGTACAGACGTCTCAACAACCGCCAACGGAAAGTCAACTCAACATTTCACTTGGTTAAACGTTGACATTAAACGCAGTTTCGATATCCCTGTGTCAATAATTTGTCACTGAGTAGTTTAACTCTGTATATGAAATTTTCATATGTTGTACACGCCCTGGCATATCGGATCATTTGTGAAATATGAACTCCATATGCGGGTGACTGAGGGATATTACTACTTAAATGTGGAAAATAGTATAAATTTATGTTAATCCCTTGAACATGTCTAGATTTGCTACTGCGTTATACTGTAATCTTGATCACAAAGGTGAAGAGACTAAAACAAAAAATTCTTCTATTTTCTTTCAGGACATACATACATACAAACATACACATTTATACTTATGCACACATATACATACATACATACATACATACATACATACACATACATATAATAACATATACATATACACATGCATACTTATATTGAATATAACTACACAAATTATTTAATACTACCTGGTTAAACATTTATATCACCATTGGTGTACATATAAATTCTCAATATACATGTATACATAGGTATATATTCACCCACACGTATATATGCATATGCAACATATACATATATTCACGAGCACAAATATAAATATGTATATATAATACCTAAACCTAAACATGAAACACGTACAACATGCATGCGAATACATATATACATGTATATACTGAAAACATTCTTTTTAAAAAACTGAAGAAAGGGAGAGGCAGAATGAGGTAACTATTGGATACCCAAGATAAGGAGAGAAAGATAGAATGAAGTAAGGAAGCAAAGAGTAAGAAAAAGAGAGAAAGTTGGTTCCATATACATGTACTTGACATATACACTATCTAAAATCACATATCTAATGCTAACTTCAAATTAACAAATTCAATGTTATATGAGTCAATTCTTTTAATTTTGACTGCTATACATCTGTAAACTAAATAGATTTGTTTGAGGTAATTTTTAAGGCAATAATTGAAGGTGTCTCTTTACAGTATTTCCTCACATAGATAAAGTATTTTATATTAAGTAGCATTACTAAATTTTCCTTCGATGATTTACCTGTACCGAGAAGGAAAGTTTTCTTGTTTATTTCTAAATGTATAGAAAATAGTGTTAACCATGCTTGAATATCATACAAAAAGTCTGAAAATGCTAACATTCCCATTATAAATGTATAATTGATTCTTCATGTGCATGACAAAAAGTACATGCAGAATTTGCACATATTCCAATTTTGAAAGTAAATTCATTTGTTGTTAAAATCATATGGTTAATCGTATAGTGGAACCAGTGGAGTTTTGTGCCATATATAATTAAGAAGGGTCTACAATATATTAATTTCCATTCATCTGGTTCAATGTTTTGGAAAATGTCTTCTCATTTTTCTCTGCTTTTGTTAATTCATTATCAATTTTTAAAATACCATGCATCTCTTTTCAATTTTAATAATATATTATATTTTGGGTGGGATCCAAAGTGTTTGGACTTTATTTATCTCATGTTAGTTATGTGCCTAAAATAATAATCTAATCGCAGAAATAATTCCATTATATTCGAGAAAATTTATTTCAATATTAAATTTATCGTTAAGGATGTATTCTTCTGAGACACAGAAAATTTCTAGAATTACATTTTTAAAATAACATACTTTTTCAAATAATTAGTCCTTAGTGATTAAAATAAAGGCCAAAAAATATATGTCAGTGTGCATTTAAGAGAGTTGTGTTACCATGGAAACCAGGTTGGAGTGAAACATTGAAAATTTCAAAAAAATAGGATATTTAAAGAAAAGTATGGCATCAACACAAAAATAAAAGAAAATGCAATGCAAATTCATCTTATTTTTATTAACACAATAACAAGGCATATAAAATAGTATGTTTCATCCTGAACGATAACTTCTTTTTTACCAAAAAATACCAAAAATTGCTATTTTTGGTTTAAAATCAATGCTTATTTTTTCTATATTCCCAAGATGAAGGTCAATAAAAATCATATTTCTGCAATTAAACTTTTTCTGAAAATTTCTGCACATTTTAGTAGAACATATTGATTTGTTTTGATAAAATAAAAAGTGGGGGTAAGTGTACATTTAAGAAAGTTATGAAACAATCTATATCACATCCCCTCACTCATAATTAAGTGCTTCATGAACCCCTCAAGTGTCTAAACGACCTTGACCTTGGTGTGAGTGTCCTTGAAAATACATGTAGTAATATGTTACATGTCTTTGGAATAAATGTTTTTATAAAGTTTCATGAATATATGATGCGCCATAATGAATTCTTTTTCTAATTTGTTTTCAATATTACTGTCAAAAGGCTGTACAAACATGACCTTTTAGCACTGACATTGACCTTTTAGCACTGACATTGACTTGTTGTTTTGATTCTAAAAAATATTATACAAAATTGTAATCAATTTCAGCTCTTTATGAAGCACGGTCCATTACATTTTATCATATAAAAATTTCAGCTACCAAAGTATAAATCAATAGAATGTCCAGGACACAGATACAAATCCGGTAAAAATGGACAAACACGGACCTCTGGAAACCAAGAGGTGGGATCAGGTGCCATGGAGGAGTAAGCATCCCCTGTCGACCGGTCACACCCGCCGTGCCAAACTTTATCCCATGTCTTTTGAAATATCAGTTGATATTCTTATGTATATAAGATAACCTTGACATTTCAACATACTTATAAGAAAGTTCAAGTAACAAAGTCCATGACCATGACATCTAATTATGAGACATCTGAACAAGCTTCAGTCCTTGTATTTTTTAACTGATTAATATTCCAAGGTATGTAGAATCAATGATATCTAAAGCAATAGTGATTTGCTGGAATCTACAGGTTTCCCTTTTTGATCCAATTGACCACCATTTACTGTACTTCTGGTGACATCTGATGTTGTTTGTGAAATGGATTCCTTTAGTTGAACAAAGCAATGTCACTGAGCCTCTTTACACACTGCAGCATTCTGTAGAATGTTTGAAATTTGTGCTGCAATGTAAATAATGGAGAAATAATACATGTGTGTAAATGACTTAATGTACTTTGTTATATTGATTAAAATTAATATACACATTCTAAGTGTTTTAAATCAAATTCTGTTAAACTACTATGTGGCAGTTTTCATATTGTCTGGGCCCTTTATCTTGAGTCAAATGACATGGGACATGAAATAATATGAATTGATCAATAGCTATTATTGGTAATTCCTATAACTGCAATAGTGTTACAGATGAGTTATGTCCTTTAACTAAATAATAAATACTTTGATTTTTTTAAAAATACACCAAAAATCAGATTTTGATAAAATTCCCTCAATATACAAGTTTAGTAGAGTAAAGGACCTTGATAATTTAAAGTTTGTAAAGTTTCAAAAAATCCTTTCAATGGTTCTGATAAACAAGGGGACAATGTAAAAAAAAAAATACCCCATCTATCTACTTTTTGTAGTCTTAAAAATAATAAAACAAAATATATTTAAAAAAAATGATTTTAAAACTTTTGCACAAAGACTTACCCTACCGTGATAAGATAATGACTAGATTTATAAAAGAAATATATGCTGGCCAGGGATTCAAACTCAGAATCTAAGGGTCCAAACCCAACGCCTTAACCACTGAACTATTTGGCGTCATTTCGTATGATAAATAGATAATAATCCATACCTGGCTAAAAATTTGATTTTTGTGCACATGATTTAGGAAAATACCTATATCTATATTTAGACTATATTTTTTCTTTGTCATTCAGAAACAAAGCCGTAATAACAAGAATTACCTTTATTGTAGTTAACATCCTGTTGCAATAGATGTTGCACAGTTTTGGCAGCTAGATATCCAATGCTTGAAGTTGTAGTTGTGCCAAAATTCCTAATTCAACAACTCAACCATTGCTGGTATTTTGTATTTCTTTAATTTTATTTTATTTTGAAGAAATCTTGGAGTGGCCGTCTTCTACAAAAACATTTCCAGCATGACTGCGTGGTTCGGAACAGTCTTAGGTAGCATAATTCTCTAAAAGTTCGTCGAGTACGATTTGTCTCTGTTCTGTGATTTCGCTTTTTTATGACTTAGGCCTAGTCAACTGTAGTTCTTCAGCATTCGACATGTCGCCCCTTCAAGTTTAACTTCGAATTTGTCCTGCAAAGAGTTTTGATGTTCAGGCAATTCCGCAGACACATTCCGTAGATTCTTGTTGTTTTTTATCTTTAAACTTCCTTTCAGCTGTTTACAATTACAGGTATATTATTTTCAGTTGCCGCTGTAGGTCTAGCCAATGTAAACGTTGCGCTAGTCTACTGCTTCGCGGAGTTGTCGTTCCTGCGAATTTCCGGTTTGATTTTCACTTGCCACATTTGTTAAGAATATTGCTATTTAAGATGATTTGTTTTGCAACATTATGACCTCTTATGATATTGTGAGTGATATTTAAGACTGTAAGGGATTATGCGTAAGGCATTATGAAATAAGTCATTTTACGACATGATGAGTTATCGCCCTTTATTCGGTATTATTTACGACGCTACAGTTCAGAAGAGTACATCCTTAAATCCACAAATTAGTTTTATGAAAGGTACCATTATCTCTATAAAAGTCATTTATGAAAATTAATTTTTTTTGTAACATTTTTTTGTATAAAACACTTTTGCCACCTATCGTAATTTCATTTTTTGGTATTTTATCTGAGAAATAATAATCCTTTTGTTCTTGTTTACATTGAAGTGTTTTACAAGCTTGAAGAACTTCTTTCCAAAATTTATTCTTAATATTATCAATGCACCTTTTTAAGGAATCAGTACCAAAATGCAAAAGAGGTTTTAAATTTAAAGAGTGAAATATCAAATATCAAATGCGGAATTGACTGAACATCAAAACTCTTTGCATGACCTTTCATGTTTTGTAAAATAATAATATAAGGATTTCGGGGAGCGTGCGCCAAAACATTTATTCAATGTGTATTATGTTATTTTCGGCTTGCACACACTAAACTGTTGCATCTCTACTTCTAAAAAATACATCATTGACAAACGAATTAACTCTGAAAAGAAAGCAAAATCCAGCAGACATAAGCAGAATACCCCCTTTTTTGTAACGCATACAAATACATATTGTTTTTTGATACGAATGCCTATGACTTATTTCGTTCGAAGACAAAAGCTGGAAAAGCCAACTTTGATGTTGGCAAAACGAGAAAAAAGTTAGAAAAACCAACTATAAAGTTGGGAGTTCAAAGAAAAACGTTGAAAATCCCAAGAACAATTTTTTGAAAAGCCAATTTTAAAGTTGGAAAAACCGAGAAATAAATAAAAAATAATCAAGGTTGCCCTAATACGCTTCAGTAATTAAGGCAGGTGTTGTTAACTCCTCAACATCTCCTAATCCCACTTCTGAATAATCAAGAATTGCAGGTTTTTTATGTTCAAAGAATACTGTCTCATGTACCTTCTGGCAATAAGTGTTTTTATGAGTGTTTTTCATATATATATTTAGAGTATATTTTTGTCCATAATATATCTTAATTATCTGTTCATGGTGTACGTTCACTTGAATTTGACGGTTGAATCGCGGTGGTTGCAACCGGTCAACAGTGATGGCATGACACATGATCCCTTCTTTATATTTTCAGAGGTATCTATTAGGTTAAAAAACTAAATCTAAACAGGAATATATTTATTCATATGCAGTTACACACTCATCTGACTGATAATATAAAACACATTCCCTTGAATTACATCCCTTTACCTCTGTTATAACTCCGTCCTTGACTAACTCTTTGTAAACATTGGTTATAGCATTGTATATATCTGTCATCCCCGCCATCAGAGTTGACACGGAGAAAAAACCACCTAATTTTGATAGAAAAGAATCATATTAACAAAAGCTATATAGTCTCCAAAGTCTATAAGTGAAAATGGAGAAGTACCAATTAATAATTGAAACTCAATCCATTAGAACACCACGAAGTAGATGTGCAAATGATCTTAACATGAAGCACACGAAGAATACATAAATCAGTATTGTAAAAAAAGGACTCCATAAGTTGATCTCAAATTTAAAATAGATGTAGAGTTAATAAACAAAACGTGGTATCATACAAACTAAAAAATGATATCAATATATTCCTCATTCCGTCTCTACGTTAAGAGACAACAATACCAATTACACAAAATAACATTTGCTGCAAAAAGAATTTTTCTCAGCATACTTAAAAAGTGTGGTATATACGGTATAACGTGCCAAAATAACATTCATGATTTTAACGTATAGTTTTGCAGTCAAATTTATTTTCTGTCTGAGCTAAACCTTCTGTAGTTGTTCTCCAGTTTATGAGTTTTGCGACACTCGAATGTACCAAAAAAAAAAAAAATAAATAAATAAAATAACAAAATTTATTTTAATTTTGCGTAGAAATGGACCAAATGCAACGGTACTAAAATATATAGATATTCCAAAAGTTTCATTGACGTTTTAGAATAAAAAAAGCAATGTCTGACTGCATCAAGATAATGCTCATTAATGTGATTCTCTTGCAATTAAACCTACAGGTAGTTAATCCAATTAATGAAAAACACTACGTTAAACTTTTGAAAAACTGCTTTTAATTTGCTAGTGCAATTCTGGCGTATCAAGGGTATGTGCAAAAGATGTCCTTGACATACTGTGGGTAGTTATTACTATAGTTACCTCTTTTTAGTTCTTTCCCGCGAGAGTAGATGAAATTCCGCCAATCCACTTTAGCTTGTTCCTTCAAAATTGTCAGTTGGTCAGAATCGGCATCAAACGCGAATATTCCATTTTTAAATTTAACAGACCTACAATTATAAGTATAATAAATCTCTATCAATATTTGTACCTAAGAATGGTTATCATGCTATTTAATATCAATTTGGGGACACACCTTTACTAATTTTTCCAGTAAGAACTACATCTGTCTCTGAAGTTACTGTACATGGTTTGCTTGATTATTGATTATTTTGTTTGATTATTGATTATTGCCATAAAATAATTAAATCAGCTTGACAGAAAAAGTAATAATGTATAAAGATATAAAAATCTCAGATACCAAAGTATACATCAATAGGATGTCCAGGACATAGATACAAATGCGGTAAAAATGGACAAACACGGACCTCTGGAAACCAAGAGAGGTGGGATCAGGTGACATGGAGGAGTAAGCATCCCCTGTCGACCGGTCACACCCGCCGTGAGTCCACAGTCAAGTTCAATGAAACACGTGAGGAGTGTATCCTCGTCACAATTGGTACAGACGTCTCAACAACCGCCAACGAAAAGGCAACTCAGTAGTCGGAAACAAGACTATTATACCGACCATAATATTTGCGGAACGATGACATTAAACGCGGTTTTCGATATCAATAATTTGTCACTGAGTAGTTTAACTCTGTATATGAAATCTTCATATGTTGTGCACGCCCTGGCATATCGGATCATTTGTGAAATATAAATTCCATATGCAGGTGACTGAGGGATATTACTAATTAAATGTGGAAAATTTACGATGGGAAAGCCGAAATCGTCGCGTTTATCGTATAGCTTAGTTGCTAATTTCCCATCTGTGTTTATATTAAGTAAAATGTATAAGTATGAAGCGTGTGTACTTGATTCTGTTATATCTTTAATTTCTAGTTCGCTGGGATATATCGCATTAACATATGTATGAAAATTGTCATTTTTAATTGACAAAACGTAACGTCGTCGATATATCTAAATGTCAAATTAAAGGACACCGCTAACTTTTTCTTCTTTTGATTCAGCAGTTTCTGAATGAAGTCTGCTTCGTATGAATAAAGGAACAGGTCGGCCGATAAAGGAGCACAATTGGTTCCCATAGGAATGCCGACAGTTTGTTGAAAGACCACGTCTCCGAACATTACAAATATATTGTCTATTAGAAATTCCAGCATGTTTTTTATATCACCTTCAGTATACTTATGTGTAGAATCAGAGTGGTGTTTGACGAAATAAGTATCCTGATAGCCAATCACTAGATATTTAAATTTTCGGGTACTACCTTTAGTGAAAAAGCAGTTGTCTATGATGCTAAAAAGTCTTTCTTTTAATTTTTATGTGAATTCTATTCATTTGTCATCGTAAATATGTCTATTGATTGAGAAATATCATTTATAGCAATGTTTAAAAATTACATCCCCGCGTAAGACCCTACAAGTTGTGTATAGAAGCACGAATGCAGAAAATAAAACGAATTTCTTTATTGATGTAGATGTGTTCAATTAATGTAAAATACACAGCCTGCGTCGCTTTCGTATTTATGACTTGGAATAATGATATTATGCATTGGCAGGTGTCACATTTGAAAACCTTCCTTCAGGAAAGTGATGACACTTGCCATCATTATAAAACATGATATTCATATGAAGTTCAGTCCTCTTAGATGAACAAAGTCATGTTGTCAACGTGAAAATTAATGACGTGACCCGAATCTCATTTTATGTCCCGTGTTTGTTGTACAAACTCATCCTAAAGACTTGACGGAATGAAACTCGAAGTTAACTATGTGCAAATGAAATTAAAATATTGACTGAACGACCATATGATTTTTTACATTATAAAACGGAAATTCGACATAAAGGTGTCATACGTGAACCAAACTTAACTACTTTTATCAAACTATTAGGAATGAAGTTGTGGCACTTGGATGGTTTTAAAAGTAATCTTGCTGAAATGTTAAGTTTTGATAAAGAAGAAAATATATATCAAATAATAATCAGATGTAACCATTGAGATGCCCAGTGGACAGAATAAACAGAAACTCCAAAATCAAGGGAAGCATCCGGTAGGCATTGCTGATACATCGATGTTGAACTGTAAAGCACATGCACATTACCATTTGTTTGCAGGCTGTTATTCCCACGAATTCCTGCAACAACATAACAAGGTTTAAATGATACACAAACACTGAAAAAGATGTTAAATTTATCTGACTTCTATGTCCATACCGTAACGGAATTCTCAATTTAAGCTTCCCATGAACTGGAGACATTAAAAAAATAATCTAATAAAATATAGTCTAATGGATTAAAGACATATTAAAAGTTCTTGCACACGAGGCAAAATGCATGTAATGTTTCGTTTAGCGTCGAAGACAACGGATGACGGACAATTGAATGAGTAAGGTAACTTTATAATAGATGATATGGAATATAATTGAAAAGAAGTCATATTTTTTTTTACTTGACTGGAATACAGTACAGTGCATTCTGTTTTTTTTTTCAAACATTATAACCTTATTAAAATTTTCTTAATATAAATTACACACCTGCCACAGTTTGAACGAGTGCATTGAAATCATTCAGGCACTGGTCTTCAAATAATATATTGATGTGTTGATCTTTAGAATTCATTCTTTGAATGCAGCCTGAAAACAAATGTTGAGTTACATAGTAAACTATAACCTATGCTAAAACGCACACCAAATTGCCACGAGTTATGCATTTAATTAATATTTTGATTGTCGTGTTGCCCTGGTTACCCACATACCTAATCGATATTGTCCAACAAAATGATTGCAAACATAACTCTTAATAAATTGGAATAATAAAATGTAATGCATTGAAAATGAAATACAAACGATCACTATATAGATATCAGAATTAATATCACCCTACGCGGATACATTTTGCAATTATCTCATTTGAATTCAACTGTGGAGTCACGGCGGATATGAACGGTCGACAAGGATTTTTACTCCTCCGAGGTCCTGGATTTTCAGAGGTGTGTATATATATATATATATATATATATAATATATATATATATATATATATATATATATATATATATATATATATATATAATAGTCTATTATAAATTTAAGCATCTTTTATATTTTTATGTTAACTTTATAACATTTTAGTGTTGAGTCATAGAGTAAATATATTACTCTATGGTTAATAAATTTCAGAGCACCAAATATTTGTCAATGATACAGAAACGCCCCTTTAATTTTTCATGTGGAATTGTAAAAGTGTATACCGACTACGTAATTATCTTTGGAAAAAAACCTTTAACTTGAACTACAATATTTATCCGCCGTTTTATTGCTTTTGAAATGATTTCTATATAATGTAAAAAAAACATGAAGTATCAATGGGTACTGTAAATCCAGTTTTATTTGCGAAAATTTTATTTAAGGGTAATTATCGCGTAATGAAGTAGGATAATAGTATGAAGAGAAAGGCACTCGAAATCGCGCAAATATAATCTCGCGAATAAATTGAGAACTTGTTTTTCGCGAAAATAAACTCACGCGAAATTGTTTTGGATTTACAGTAATCGTAACCCTTAGTCCATTAAGCCATGCACCAATCATGTTATGGTATTAGCCGCATCAGAAATGTTTAATTAATTATAATTCAACTAATTATGTTAGGGTTGTGTCATACAAACTTCTGGCTTGAGACATTATCCTGAAAAGTATAAACTTAACTCCAGCTTAATTGTAGCATTGCATTGACTAAGCACTTCAAATTAAGAATATTATTGGGATTAAATATAATTCAGCTAATAATGTGAGAATTGTGTCATACAAACTTCTAGCTTGAGACATTATCCTAAAAAAATTTAACTTAACTCCAGCTTAATTATAGCATTGCATTGACTAATTCAAATTAAGAATAGTATTGGGATTAAATATACTTTTTTGATTTAAGACACTTGGATGTGTACTGGCGGAATTTGATAATACTGTGGCAAAAAAAAAAAATCGTAATCGCCTATATATTGCGTTTAGATTGAATCAATACCATTATCAATTTAAAATATAAACAATAAATTACATTAAAAACTCGAAGTTTATTCTCACAGTATCATTGAAAATAATATCACAGAGATATAAACGATCTCCTATAAGTCAATCATTCTACTCTTTACAATAATATATGATACTCACCTATCAATGTGTTCATTAGAGGTAAAACGTTACCACCATCTGCTGTTCCGAAATCAGCAAGTGTTATCACATCATTCGATTTTTGCTTCTGGAGCATTTGGACTAAGGAAAACAAGTTCATTATGTCTTAAAAACAACGTGTAATAAGGCATAGTAAGGGAAATATCCAACATTACCCGACAAAGCGTTCTAAGTAATCCTTTTACATTTTACAGATTATGGCAAATATATATAACTTAAGATATCGCAGTAAACATGTATATGGAAGAATGAAAGATACATCCTTTCTTGTGGAGCTCTTTATATGATATCAACTCAGATAGAATGACTTACCAAACATGTTCATAATGTCAGTTTCATTTTCTTTTATCACTGTACATCCTGTCGTACAATATTTCGAGAAAGATGAGACCATTGTCTTGTTCGCCATCTTGAAACTTTAAAGAAATATATGATATATAAAACACTGAAATAAAATGCTTATTAACTTAATTCTATTGTTTTAAGTTTTGTTTTACCCAAAATGAGACGCACACGGTGAGGAAAATATGTAGCATCTAGATCGCTGTGTACATGATTAACCCCATACATAATAAATGTCGTGTTTTAATCTGTTTATTATCTCTTTGATTTTAATGTGTGTCAGTGCAACTTACCAATAATTTACCTAACTAATACTTTTATTTTTACAGAATTGTATTGTCATTTGTTTGATAGATATTTTACACTACTCCCAAAATGTCTTTTATCGAAAATTTTGTATTCATATTTTTGCTCAAGCTTATTTACATATCATGAACTTCCCGTTTCTAAGAAGATCCATCTTCTCCTACCTCAGGCGTTTTCATTTTCACAACTTATACGTTATGTCAGGGCATGCTCTTCCTATGAATGTTTTTATTCTGAGAGCGAAACGACGCGCCAATAAACTACTTACACAAGGTTAATATTATTGAACGCTTGAAGTCGTCTTTTTATAAGTTTTATGGTCCATACGGACATTCTGTTAAACAGTATGAAGTCCCCTCTTAGGAATACTCGATAGTATTCTGGAGCACGACCACAGATAGTGACTCCCTTTGTCCGATCGTAATTTTCACCATACATGACCTTTTCACCATATTTGACCTTTTCACCGAATATGACATTTTCATCGAGATAGAAAGCTTCCCGTGCAACGTTTGCGAGGGGTGTGGCATGTCAGCAGGGGGCTCTGACGTCTTCCGGACACCTGGTCCTATCCCGTTTGGGATTCATTATTGTTCGTCATGTTGAAACCATTTACACATCTAATTTGTCGTGTTGTAATGGACTCGAGTTTGGATAATCAATAGGAATTTCGTCATTTTTACTTATTAGTGTTTTATGTTTAATTCCATGTTCTTCGTAGGTTAAAATACCATTTTTTAATTTCCATATCCATTGACCCCTATCGGTTTTTTTGCAATATCCCTTGACCCCTATCACAATCAATTTTTAAAGAGACTGCCATATGATTTGTAATTATGGACTGCACATGCTAGGTCTAATGTTACATTTACCAACTTCCAGTTATTTACCTATCAATGAATATTTAATTCTGCGATAATTCTTAATTTAAAGATTTCCCGATTTGAACCTTCTATCAAATCCGTTTGCTTTTTGAAGAAGGAATTTCTTGTCGGTTCATCATTAGGTGCATATATATTAATCAAAGTGTAAAACATTTTATTAAATTCTATATTAAAAATATAGATGTACCGTCATCACTGCAATACTAATCTACAACAGAGGCATTTAATGTTTCATTTGTCATTATTGAAACTCCTCTGTTCTTTGATGTCCCGCAACTATGGGGAAAATATGCTATGTCACATATTTCATTTTCTATCAATGCTAAAATTTAATCAGTGAAGTGTGTTTCCCGTATGAAGACCACATCAATTCTTTGCTGTCTTTATCACTGATATAGCCAAAACCTTTTCGACCTATCTACGAGGTCTTATGCATTAAGTGTAAATCGGCCCAATCATTTCCCCATTGCATATCAATTTATTTCCTTTTAACTTTTTGTCTTTTTTGATTCAGATTTTAATTTTTGGATTTGATGGAGTCAGTTGTTTTGACTTACTACTGTCTCTATTTACATTTATGGTTTCTTGTTTTCTTGCCGATTCCTTAACTGATGTTAAAAATCGGTCAATTGGAATTTCCGCTTTCCTTGAAATTTATTTGGTTTTATTTTCATTTGCTTTTTGTTTTTTTAGATACATTATAATGTTTCTCCTTTTTTTTCTTAACGCGGTTTCAGTACCGTCTCCTGAGTTTTACCGGTTGTTATCAGCGCTGGCGCGTATCGCTTGGTACCTTCAATTGTATTATAGCAACCTACAAGCATTGGCCACGGAAAATCTACTTCGAGCCTCTCTGTAATTACTACTCTATTACCGTTGTCATAGTTAGTGAGTCGGTTATTAATGCGCAACTTCTCCCGATATAGATGCAGGACTTTACATCCACGTACTTCAAAGGCGCGGCAAATTTTGCCATCATCAGCCAAAAGTAGTACGTTAGACACGGCAATAATGACACCATCATTTGGGAAACACACAAATAAATAAACAGATGATAAATTATATATATATATATATATATATATATATATATATATATATATATATATATATAATATATATATATATATATATATATATATATATATATATATATATATATATATATATATATTTTTTCACTTATATTGAGATGTCACCAGCTTTATGTGAAGTACCTTATTTTTTACCTGTGCTATGGACCAACTCCAGTGTAATGAGGGTTCTTTTAACGGGATATTATTTGTAATTATGTTTTCATTTTCCCCCTTTTGTACTACTTAGATTGATAAACAATAACAAAAAAAGAAGATAAAAACAAGTATAAAAAATGCTTAATTCCTATATTTTGTGAAAATTGCTTGAGAAACCCAGGTTTGACACCTTTTCAATTGCAATTGACTCAAACTTACAATTTATATATGAATACCAAAGTGGACCTGAACTTATTTTCATAAAATGAATAGGAATATAAGATTTTGTATGCCTATGTATAGCTATTATTGGTTATTGTACATCAATTAGTAGTAAAGGTAGGAAAACAATGGTAATCACAGCAAATGCCCCGTGAAGTGCCACGCCTGCCCCAACACAGAAACTAAATTTTACAATTTTAAAGTCTCATTTGAAAGACCCGTGACTTTCCCTTTGTCTGCCAAGCATATGGCAAAGGAAAAGTCACTACTATTTTTAAAAAGTCTTTGGTATGACCCAGTACCAGGAATCAAACCTGGGACCTTCTGCTTGCAACATTCTATCAATAGACCACCACGAGCTCTACTATTTCTGTGTATTGATCTATATTTACTTTGTTCACACTCAGAAATACTGAGTCTTGCTTTTAGTTTATGCAAGTTAAGTGTAACTAGACCATTAAACTGATTTTGTGAGATACTTGGCAAGTTTTATTTTTTAGGGAGACTGGTGGCCTCTCCCCAGGTACACTGTAACCAGGTCCTCTCCTATACCAATAAAACTGGCCATCACCATACAATGTATAACTGAACATTTGCTGAGTGTCACGGTGGTGCAAAACACCATTTAAAAAAATAAAATAAAAATTGTGCATATTTAAGGAAAATGGAAGATCAAAGGCGGGTGTGACGGCGACAGGTGATGCTTACTCCTCCATAGCACCTGATTCCACCTCTTGGTTTCCAGAGGTCCGTGTTTGTCCATTTGTTATCGGATTTGTATCTATGTCCTGGATATTCTATTAATTTACACTGAGGTTTTTATAGTGTTTTGTTTGGTTAGACCAATATACAAATATATAAAATAAAAAAGTAATTATGGCAAGAAATACATCAGGCAATACATATAATGATACATACAATTGACCACACACTACATAACACGATACTGCATTGCTAAACTGATAGAACAATCCATCTATTATTACCAAAACTATTGAAACTTTTAATGCACGATCTCATCTTTTCATTTGGGATATGTTGAGTTAGGTTTTATGTATTACAGGATAACTGGTAAATGAATAATTGGGTGTGGTATAGAAAATACTCGGCAATACATAAATTCAGAGTCTACAGGCTTTAAAGCTACTAAAACATTTACTTAATTGCTGTACAGATATGGCTATGGTATGTTTTTATCATTGTATTTCAGTCAATCTACCATCAATCGGTGGTCATTCCTGTATGACTTAATTTCAATGTAAAGAGATATAAATATCACATTCTTCATCCTTTTATCTGTTACTGTCATAACTGATTATTTTGTTTGTTTAACCAGTTTTTTTGGTTACTTTTATATTTTGAGCATGAACGGTTAACAGGTACAAACATAACAAAATACTAACGTTTGGAACATTTTTCTACGGTAAACTAGGGACTGTTAACAGGTACAAACATGACAAAATACTAAAGTTTGGAACATTGTTCTACGGTAAACTAGGGACGGTTAACAGGTACAAACTGACAAAATACTAAATTTTGGAACATGTTTCTACGGTAAACTAGGGACGGTTAACAGGTACAAACTGACAAAATACTAAATTTTGGAACATGTTTCTACGGTAAACTAGGGACGGTTAACAGGTACTAACACGACAAAATACTAAAGTTTGGAACATGTTTCTACGGTAAACTAGGGACGGTTAACAGGTACCAACACGACAAAATACAAAAGTTTGGAACATGTTTCTACGGTAAACTTGGGACGGTTAACGGGTACAAACATGACAAAATACTGAAGTTTGGAACTGTGCCAATCTCTTCACAATTTCGCATGCCTGGATATAAACATGTACATGTAAAGTAGTCATGAAAGATTCAAACTAACAATGAAATGGCACGGGTAGATCTACATGTACATGTAGCAGGTATGGTAGTCATGAAATTCAAACTGACTATGGGATGGCATGGGTAGATCTAAAAGGTATAGTAGTCATAAGATTCAAAATGACTATGAAATGACATGGGTGGATCTAGCAGGCATTGTTCGGTAGTCAGAAGATTCAAATTGACAATGAAATGGGTAAATCTATCACGTGATATGTAATACACACAGATCTTCTATAGGCCTATTTTATGGGCCTACTCTATTTTATTTGGCAGATATAAGAGAAAATAGATATATACCCTTTTAAAAAGACTACAAACGTTTTGTAATATGCCAAAGTTTATAATTTCTACATATGATATGTATAATGTATATAATAAACGATATTCAAGATACAACTTATTACAAGTAAATTATCTAAGTACATTAGATAATATAAATGACTCTGGACATATGTATCGGACAAAATTTACACTGTCCCTACTGTTAATACAAACCAAGGTATTATGTTTGTCCCTCATATTATTTCTGAAATATGACTTTAACAGAACCTTAACGGAGTGAACAATCCAAAAAAAGATCTGTTGTACAGAATTTATTTAAACCGAATGAACAAATATTACACGCAAATCATTGTTGCATATAATTTCAGATGTAGGCACAAAGTAACTTTATAAATTTATGTAGAATGATAATAGTAAATTGAGGTGAAACCTCTGTTAAAGGTGTTCAATTCAGTTAGCTTGGTATTGGAACATTATATTAAAATGATTAAAATAATAAGATACCCGTGTAATTACTCACCTGTGTATTGGGAGTCGATCCAACGAGAGCTATTTACACAAGGACATGAACGTTTAAATGATACGAATAAACGAATATGAAAAAATTTAATCTTGTATCAAGCCAGCCGTCAATACCAGTATTTATACCAGCCGTCAATAATATTTATGAGATAGGGCGCGCTTGTTTCACAAAAAAAATTATGGCGTATTCCTAACACATTTCAGTCATTATCTTATATTATTATTAATGACTTTTTATCTTGTAAAGTTTCAGTCTATAGCTGTTATATGCATCATTTATGATTTTCTTATATGTTGTACGTGGATTACATCCTTTTTTATGTCAGAGGCCAGAGATAGATATTATTAACGGATGAATAGACACTGGGATTAGCAGGTCCCAGTGCATAACTGGCATAGTGCATGTGAGAGGTCATGTCCACCTCCACCTTGTGCGTCACATAGAAACTTCCAAGAAGCCCAGCAGTCAATTACAAATGTCAGTTTTATCCACTGTGCCCCCTTCCTTAGGGTCTAGGGTATATGTGGCACAGTGTATGTAAAAAGTTATGCCCACCTTTACCTCCCATACCTTGGGCGTCGCTCAGAAAATCCCAGTAAGCCCAACAGTGAATTTGGCACATTTGGCATAGTGCATGTGTGAGGTTATGCCCACCTCTGACTCCCATACATTAGGTGTCGCTCAGACACTCTCAGTAAACGCAGCAGTCAATAAGAAATATGATCCCAAAATGTCAGTTTTATCCCTTTGTTTTCTCCCTGAAAGTCTAGGGCATATATGACTATGGCATGTGAGAGGTCATGCCCCCTCTACCTCCCATACCTTGGGCGTCGTTGAGAAAAATCCCCGGTAAGCCCAGCCCACAATAAGAAATGTGTTCCCAAAATGTCTGTTTTATACCCTTCCTCAGGGTATAGGGCATATGTGGCAAAGTGTATTTGAAAGGTCATGCCAACCTGTCCTCTACCTCCTATACATTGGGTGTCGCTCTGAAACTCCAAATAAGTCCAGCAGTCAATAAGAAATATGGTCCCAAATTGTCAGTTTTATCATTATTGTTCCCTTCCTAACGGATTTGAGCATATTTAGTATGGTTTATGTGAGAGATTATGCCCACGTCTACCTCCCACACCTTGGACGTCGCTCAGAAACTCTCAGTAAACTCAGCAGTCCAAAAGGAATTTGGCCACAAAATATCACTTTTTATCCCGATGTGTCGTCTTCCTGAGAGACTTGGACATATGTGGCATAGTTTATGAGAAAGGACATGCCCACCTCTTCCACCTATTCCTTAGGCGTCGCTGAGAAATCCCCATCAAGCCTAGCAGTCTATAAGAAATATGGTCGAAATATATAAGTTTTATCCCCCTATGCAACTTTCCTAGGGGTCTTGGGCATATATGGCATAGTTTTAGAGAGAGGTCATGCCCACCTCTACCTCCAGTACATTGGGCGTCGGTCATAAATTCCGAGTTAGCCCAGCAGTCAATAAGAAATAAAGTCCCAAATGTTTGTTGTATCCCCTTCCTGGGGGTCTAAGGTCATTGTGGCAAAGTGTATGTGAGAGGTATTGTTAAAACTCTACCTCCCATTTCTTGGGCGTTGGTCAGAAACTCCTAAAAAGGTCGGCTGTCAATGAGAGATATGGTTAAAAAATGTCAGTTTTACTCCAAGAAAAAAGTTGGAAAAGCCAGCATTAAAGTGGGCAAAAACGAGAGAAAAAAAGTTATAAATTCGAAGAAAAAAATTGGAAAAGCCAAAATAAAAAAAAAACAAAACAAAAAAAAAAAAAAATTTTAAGTTAGGAAAACGAGAAAAAAGTTGATAATTCCAAGAAAAAAGTAGGAAAAGCCAATTTTAAAGTTGACAAAACGAGAAATAAAAAAAAAAATTAAGGTGGCCTAATAAATATCCGTATGTCGGGGAAGTTGTTGTCTCGGTGTCTGACACATAGTTCATTCAAAGAAAAATAAATATGCATACGCACATCGCGTGATATGTAATATACACAAAACGTGATATGTAATACACACAGATATTCCATGGGCCTATTTTATGGGCCTACTCTATATTATATAGGTAGGAATGAGAGGAAATAGATATATACACGTTTAAAAAGATTGAAAACGTCTTGTAATATGCCAAAGTTTATAATTTCTACATATTATATGTATAATGTATATAATAAACGATATTCAAGATACAACTTATTTCAAGTAAATTATCTAAGTACAGATAATATAAATGACTCTGGACAAAATTAGTGGGGCACATGTATCGGACTAAATTTACACTGTCCCTACTGTTAATGTATGTTTGTCCTTCAGTCTTTTTCTGAAATATGACTTTAATAGAACCTTAACGGAGTAAACAACTCAGAAAGGTCTATTGCACACAATTTATTTAAACCGAACAAACAAGTGTTACACATAAAGCATTGGTGCATATAATTTCAAATGTAGTCACAAGGTAACTTGATAAACATGTTTTGAACGATAATAGTAAGATAAGGTGGTCTGCACTCTTCACTACATGTTGATGAAACAAATTACATATAATGTTGAACCCTGTGTTTACGGTGATTGACTCAGTTAGCTTGGTATTAGAAATTAGAACATTATATTAAAATGATTAAAATAATAAGATTCCTGTGTAATTACTCACTTGTTAATTGTATGTCAATCAAACGAAAGCTATTTGCACGAGGACATGAACATTTAAATGATACGCATAAACGAATTTTGACAAATATTTAAACTTGTATCAAGCCAGCCATCAATACCAGCAGTCTATACCAGCCGTCAATAATATTCATGAGATAGGGCGTTCGTTAAATATTTTAACGGCGTATTCCTAATACATTTCAGTAATTATCCTTTAATATTATTAATAATTCTTTATCTTATACAGTTTCAGTTGATAACTTTTAGAGCATTATTCACGGATGAATAGACACTAGGATTAGCAGATCCTAGAGCATGTGTGCCATAGTGCAGGTGAGAAGTCATGACCACCTTTACCTCCCATACCTTGGGCGTCACACAGAAACTCCCAGTAAGTCAAGCCGTTAATAACAAATATGGTCCCAAAATGTTTTTTTCTATTCCCTTTGTCCCCTTCCTTGTGATCAAGGTCATGTTTGGCATAGTGAATATGACATGTCATGCACACCTCTACCTCCCATAAATTAGGCGTCGCTCAGACACACCCAGGAAGCCCAGCCGTCATTAATAATATAAAAAATTTCAGATACCAAAGTATAAATCAATAGAATGTACAGGACATAGATACAAATCCGGTAAAAATGGACAAACACGGACCTCTGGAAACCAAGAGTGGGATCAGGTGCCATGGAGCAGTAAGCATCCCCTGTCGACCGGTCACATCCGCCGTTAGTCTACAGTCAAGTCCAATGAAACAATTGAGGAGTGTATCCTCGTCACAAATGGTACAGACGTCTCAACAACCGCCAACGAAAGGCAACTCAACATTTCACTTAGTGAAACAGAGTAGTCGCAAACAAGACTTATATACCGACCTTAAAATTTGCGTAAGGTTGACATTAAACGCGGTTTTCGATATCCATATGCCAATAATTTGTCAGTGAGTAGTTTACCTCTGTATATGAAATCTTCATATGTTGTACACGCCCTAGCATATCGGATTATTTGTGAAATATAAACTCCATATGCAGGTGACTGAGGGATATTACTACTTAAATGTGGAAACATTACGATTGGAAAGCCGAAATCGTCGCGTTTGTCGTATAGCGTACTTGCTAATTTTCAGTCTGTGTTTATATTGAGTAAAATATCTAAGTATGAAGCGCGTGTTCTTGATTCTGTTGTATCTTTAATTTCTAGTTCGCTGGGATATATCGCATTGACATATGTATGAAAATTGTCATTATTAATTGACAAAACGTCGTCGTTATATCTAAATGTCAAATTAAAGGACACGTCTAACTTTTTCTTCTTTTGATTCAGCAGTTTCTAAATGAAGTCTGCTTTGTATGAATAAAGGAACAGGTCGGCCAATAAAGAAGTACAATTGGTTCCCATAGGAATGCCGACAGTTTGTTGAAAGGCCACGTCTCCGAATATTAGAAATATATTGTCTATTATAAATTCCAGCATGTTTTTTTATATCAACTTCAGTGTATTTATGTGTAGAATCAGAGTAATGTTTCACGAAATAAGTATCCTGATAGCCAATCACTAGATATTTAAATTTTCGGGTACCACCTTTACTGAAAAAACAGTTATCTATGATGCTAAAAAGTCTTTCTTTTAATTTTTTATGTGGAAAAGTAGTGTAAAGAGTAGAGAAGTCATAAGTTTTGATACTGTGAATTCGAGAAAGATTGTGCGCCTTCAAATTTTCTAAAAGCTGCTTAGAATTTTTAAGTATCCACATCTGATTTACACCGCTTCTGGAATAAGCAGCTGTACAGTATTGTTCAAGTTTCTCCTCAACGGCTGTCAATATCTTGGTAAGGTTTGGTAGAACAATTCCTAGATCCTGCTATGTATCTTTGCTTATATGGGGTTTTATGAAGTTTAGGTATCCAATATAAATGTGGTAGCTCGAAATCGGTATCCGTTGTAGGTATATCAAATGAGCGTAACACGGACACGTGATTATGAAAAATCTCGTCCATTGAAAGTGAGCTAAGTGTGTATGTAGGATTACCAGAATTCGTATTAAACCCAAGTTCTTCTAATAAACAATTATAGTAATGTGCCTTACAAATAAAAACTATATTATTCGAGGCTTTGTCTGCTGGTACCACTACATATTGTAATCTATCCAATTCAGTTACTACTTCTTGATCATTGAATAGAGAGGGATAACGTGTTTTCATAGTCCCTTTAAGTTTTCGAATACGATATTTTAACAACCATCGTATGGATTCAGCCATTCAGACAAAGTGTATTGTTCTACGTCTTCATGTTTGGCCCATCGTCTGGCATAATCTTCGACAGAATCCATAACTAAACTGAAATTCTGACGCCAATTAAAGGAACGGGCTTCCCGCTATTTAGGGCCCCTAAAAATAAGATTTTTAAGGCTTTCATTTTCAACAATAGAAACGTCGCCGGTAATAACATGCCCAATAATGAATAGCTTGGATGCGATGCTAGGTGTATAGCTATATGAAATGCAAGGCGTGGTCTTCAGTTTAAAATATGGTGGAATACAGGACTGAACTTTTTTGTGATTTAGAACATTGCTAATGTTTAAAGCGTCTATGCCTTTATTTGTAAATTTAAGTTTAAGGAAAAGACGTTTCTGTTCAGAACAGTCATCGTTTGTAACGCGTGCAGGCTTAAACAGTCTGTGATAAGCGATGTCCATTATAATGGAGTTCAGTATGAATTCTGGGGTTGAAGAATCCGTGTAGGGGTTCATTCTTGCTTCTTGAAAATGTTTATTGAGCTTTGTAAAAGGAACAGAATAAAGTTTGCTTCGAATGTGATGAAGACCCAATTTTTTGTTAACGTAAGGTAAAAGAGATGAAAATGTGACATGATGTATGTAGGGTCGGTTGTATGAACGATGTCCGTGACTTCGTTTACGTCTTACATTAGAAATAAAAATTTCCATCACATTAACACCATTACACAGTGGGCTTGATAGATTGCCTACACTTTGGATATTATCGTTACATCCATAGGGATATGCAGTGTCAAGCTGTTTAATCAAAAAAATTTCACGTTGTCTACGGAAGGGGGTACTCAAGGTGGGATTGTTGGTCCAGTGGTATATTTTTTCAATTATACGCACTCTCATAGACAAGATGGAATGGTCAGGAGAGTTGAAATGTCGATAGAGTATCTGGTTACCCCCATTATTAATCTCGAATCGATTACCAGATACTCTTTTATTTAAGGACCCCTTAGTTTCGCCAACATAAATCAAACCACACAAGGTACACTCAATTCCGTAAACAACGTTAGATGATTTGCAGTCTAGATGATCCCAGCTTCTGGTTTTGTAATGCTTATTTGTTAGATTGCTGGTGAACACTTGATCGGTTATTAATATATGACATGTTTTACAATTTTTGACAGAACATTTAGAAATTGTTGGTATATTATTTGAAAATGATCTATCAAAAATGTCGTCAAGCAGAATCTGGCAATTTTTTATGGGAACATAAGCATTATTATGTTTATACCATAACTGGTAATCTTTTGACTGTACAAATGTTAAATTGGTAATGTCCCGAAGGACAACCCAAGGAGCACCAAACAATCTCTGCGAGTCTCTGTGCTCCCATACCTTGGGCGTCTCTCAGAAACTCCCAGTAAGCCCAGTGGTCAATAACAAATATCGACAGCCTATTCCTAGTGTCTATTCCTCCGGTAATAATACCCTTAAACAACGACATTTTTACTTCTTTAACAAATATGGTAACATAATGTCTGTTGTATCCCTTTCCTGAGGGTCAAGGGCATGTTTCGCTTAGTGAGAGGTCATGCCCACCTCTACTACCCGTACCTTGGGCGTCGATAAGAAACATCCAATTAGCCCAGTCGTCAACAAGAAATATGGTCCCAAAATGTAAATTTTATCCCCTTCCTGAAGGTCTAGGGCATATCTGGCATAGTGCATGCGAGAGGTCATGCCCACCTCTACGTCCCATACCTTTGGCGTCTCTCAGAAACTCCCAGTAAGCCCAGTGGTCAATAACAAATATCGACAGCCTATTCCTAGTGTCTATTCATCCGGTAATAATACCCTTAAACAACGGCATTTTTACTTCTTTTTAAATGTAACCCACGTACAACATAACAAAAATCATGAATAATGGTATAATTGTTCAAAACTGAAACTGTACAACTTAAAGATAATAGAAATAAATAAAGAAAATGTATTAGGAATACGCCGCGAAACTTGTTAAGCGAACGCGCCTTATCTCGTGAATATTCTTGTATACCGGTATTGACGGCTGGCAAGACATTTAATTTTGTATTTAATACGCATATATCACCTATACTCGCCGTACTTTTATGTAATACGAGACTCAACAAAAACCTTTATAAAACACTCGCATTACACTGCACACGCACTGACTAACTCCATGCGCAGTAAAATAAGAGCTATGAATGGGGCGCGAGGGGCCTACGAGATACATGTCGGCTGATTTCACTATAGGATAATGGGGTATTCGTAAACTCTCCAATCACTCCTGAACTGTAAGATTTTGGTATACCTATATAACAATTTTGAAAAAAAGGTTTAATACTTTGTGCTGCACATAATTTTTTCCATGAGTAATTGCTTTTATACCCTGATGATGTTAAAAAACTGAAAAAACAATCTTTAATTGAATCACGCTAAATGTTTTGTTGTGTTTCTGTTGCCCTTATAGTATAGATTTACAAAATAGACTGGAAATAATTAGGACTTACTCTAGATGTTAATTTCTATTAATAAGAATGAGCTAGAATTTATGGCAGCGTATTAATAAATATCACCCTAGAAAGAATATCTTGCATGTCAAACTTATTATCTCCTACGTAGAACTTAGTATCTCCTACGTAAAATTTATTATCGCCTAGGTGGGACTTAATATATTCCTTCGTAAGACTTAATATCTCTTACGTAAGACTTAGTATATCCCTACATAAGACTTAATATCTCTTACGTAAGACTTAGTATCGCCTACAATATACTTATTATCTCCTACGTAAGACTTAATATCTCTTACGTAAGACTTAGTATCGCCTACATTATACTTATTATCTCCTACGTAAGACTTAATATCTCTTACGTAAGACTTAGTATCGCCTACAATATACTTATTATCTCCTACGTAAGACTTAATATCTCTTACTTAAGACTTAGTATCGCCTACATTATACTTATTATCTCCTACGTAAGACTTAATATCTCTTGCGTAAGACTTAGTATCGCCTACAATATACTTATTATCTCCTACGTAAGACTTAATATCTCTTACTTAAGACTTAGTATCGCCTACATTATACTTATTATCTCCTACGTAAGATTTAATATCTCTTACGTAAGACTTAGTATCGCCTACAATATACTTAATATCTCCTACGTAAGACTTAATATCTCTTACTTAAGACTTAGTATCGCCTACATTATACTTATTATCTCCTACGTAAGACTTAATATCTCTTACGTAAGACTTAGTATCGCCTACATTATACTTATTATCTCCTACGTAAGACTTTTTAACTCCTACGTAAGACTTATTGCCTCCTACGGAAGTCTTATTTCTCATTTTTAAGACTAAGATACTAAGTCCTACTTTGTAGGGGATTTTAAGTTTTACGTTGGGGATACTAAAGAAACTGGCCAGATGCAATTCCAATAAAATTCAATGTCCTTCAAAGGGAAGTATCGTTAAGTGTTATGGGACAGAATCATTCTGATGTATGCCAGCAAAAATCAAGTACACAGCAAATAAAGCAAGTAAATTTATAAATTTTATTAATAATAATAAAATAATCAAAAACTCAGTCTAAATGATAGTTTACAAATTATAAAAGATTACAACTCAATATTGTTGTTCATTTCCAGTTCAGAGATCCACTCGAATACACAATAAATTCCACTTAGAATAATATTGATGTTCACTACTTTCCCAATATATAACATAGGCGTCGGAGCCGGGGGGGGGGGGCCTAGGGGGGCTTAGCCCCCCACTTTTTTTGCAAAGATAGGCATAGGTGTTGAAAATTGGGGCTTAGCCCTCAAGACGTTTCTGGCGTATGTGTGTTTTAAGTTGGTTTAGCCCCCCCACACACACTTCTAGCGTGTGTGTTTTAAGTTGGTTTAGCCCCCCCACTTTCAATTTGCTTCCGACGCCTATGTATAAAATTCTGTCTCTTAAATAACTAAATATTGGTCTTAAAAATAGTCTCAGCTGTTCTAAACCTGATATGCACTCCAGACTTGACATCTACATGTATATATACCCTAATACAGTAACATGATTGCAGAGTTAGACAAACAATATTCAAACTCAATTTAAAAAAATGAAATGTAATACCGTGCTTAACTATCAATATAGTATATACTGGTTGTTACAGATACTTACTGGCAATAAAACACTCCAAATATATATTTATATAAGGTACTTGCTGTTAAGTTGATCTTGGTTTCCAGCTTGGTAATATTTGGTCTGAATGTTTGGGGGATGTAGCATTAAAGTTGTGAATGTTCATTGGAATTATATTTATATCTAAAAAAATAATATAAAAATAACATTTTCTTTCTGACTGATTTTTGCAAACATATTGCTGTGTTCGGATAAATGTTACATTTTTGTTACAGGCTTGCTGTTCAGTTGATATTGGTGCTAGCTTTCATTTTACGTAGGGTAATGCTTCCAGATATGAATACTTTTGAGACAATCACGAAAAACCTGACCTATATGTTCTCTAACTCTCAATACGCTGGTGAATAACTTTATATATAAAAAAAACATAGATACCAAATCATTAATATTCAGGATGCCCAGGATACAATATACATATCAGGTGAATAATCATGGATCTCTGGATATGTAGAGGTAGGATCAGGTATCATGGAGGACCCCTGTTGACCAACTACATCCACCGCTCGATTGTACACTGCGAAGAAATGGGATTAGCTGCAAACTGTATATAGTTATAACGAATTGAAATGCAATTGATGCTATATACAACAGATCACTAAATAAACATCATGTACTCATATAAAGCAATACAGCCAATACAATTATTTAAATTTATTTTAGATAAGAATACCTACAAAACACCAATGAGTGAAGCAGTAATTAGTCACTTTTAAGACAACATATACATCACTAAATATGACTAATGTTTTAAGTTTTCTACAAATTCAGAACCTACTTGCTTAAAAGACGTAAAATATGTAGTCATATGCCTGTGCTTTATATATGGTCTATATGACGTGCCAGCACATATATTTATCAATCAATTACTGCACGAACATGTTTGAATATGTCTTGCATCATCTGCATCTGTCAATAAGGCAGTGTAATTTTATCAGTTGAGTTCTAATATAAAAATAAAGATAAAAGTACTGAAATAATATCTTATTACATATTCTATTTTCACGTTTATGTTATATTTAATGTAATTATTTTCCGGTTAAACAATCTCTTGAGAATCTGTTTACAGAAGAAAAACGATTTTCACTTTTTTCTGATTAGAAAATGTTTTCAATTAGGTGTCATATTGTTTCAGAAAGAGAGAATACTGAAATAATATCTTATTGCATATTCTATTTTCACATCTACGTTATTTTCAACCATAATTTATTGAATTTCTTATATTGTAGTGTGCACCAACTCTGGAAACTACGTGAAACATTATATTTAATCCAATGTGACTTTCTGGTTAAACAATGTCTTGAGAATATGTTTACAGAAGAAAATTAATGATTTTCACTATTGTTTCTGATTAGACAATGTTTTCAATTAGGTGTCCTATTGTTTCTGAAACATAATATCAGCCATTGAATTGATGTATTGAAATTTGGGACCATCCAAAGATATTTTCTTTTTCAATCTCTGAAAGAAGTTGACAATAATTGCATCTCTTTCTCCCGTTTTTCGTTCGCCGGATAATCCAGAGTACAAACTCCTTCTTAACCACCCCTCAATGACGGAAGTTATATTTTCGACTCTTCTAACATTATCGTCTGCAAATATAACATGTTGAAAGAAGTTAAAATAAAGAATGTTAAGAAGCAGTGTTCATTCAGAGGTTTGAAAACAAATTTTGAAATCTTATAAGCTTTATGAAAAATCTAACAATAAAATATCAACGCAGTTAAATTTATTTGTTTACTCTATTTCTGTTTACAGTACTAAACAGTAGATAACATATAAATAAATATAACATGCGTGTAACATAGGAAGAAGCAAAATATCACGGGGTAGTCAAACCCGAACATCGCGTGAAATCTTGACAACCAACCCAATTATGATCGGAAACCGGAAACGGAATATCAGCTTTTCACAGGTAATTAACATTTAACGCTACAATAGTCTTTAATGGTTAAACATAAACGATTAAGATTGTAGATATATTCAAAATATTGATTTAAAATGTAATCCTACAAACTTTAAGTCAAAATCATATAACCTGATGGAGTGTCTAGTGCATTCTTTCTTGACGTGGATGAGTTGAAATTTTATCTAATGAAGCATAATAAAAGTTTCAATACCACTGAATAGAGTAATCTTTCTTACTTATTACCAACCTAACGAGTAGACATAACATAATACAAAACATTTTCCGTGAAGCCCATCTTAATCGAAAAAATGAAAATCTATCTATATGATAATACAACGATGACTCGTCCCCACCACGTCACGTGTATCAGAAAATACACAATAAGTAGATATATGTCTTACCAGCATTGCTTTCAGTTGTATTGAATGGCCAAAATTCCCTTTTGATTAACTTCAAGGACACAAGTTTCAAACCAAGATTTGATAATTCCGTGTCTGCTTCATCCATGAATGGAAACCTGATATCATCTTCGCTTCTATCATAGAAACTTTCGATGTTTGTATTTTCAAATTCTTCCTAAAAAAGGAAATATATATATATATATATATATATATATATATATATATATATATATATATATATATATATATATATATATATATATATATATATATATATATATATATATATATATATATATATATATATATATATATAGAACATTACCGGCTGTGGTTCGTATTCTCCTCGACCTACGACAGCAAATGCCCCTTAACCGCTCGACCATCTACGTATTAAAAATGATTTAATATACAGAGCAAAAATTGTAAGCCTATTTATGATGCGTAGAACAGGCGGTAAACATCTGTTAAACGCATGTTGAGGACCACACACGCAAATAGTCTGCAATAAAAACAGGTGTTAAGTGTATTTAATGTATGTAAAAGTATGTTGATATAATTGCCTAGGTTTTACTGTACGGCTTCTATCCGTCTGGTTTTTAAATGTACAGTGTTTGCTGAGTACGTGCACTATAACTTTGTACAACACTTCTTTTTTTGTCCTGGGTATCTTTCTATGCAATTCCAGATGTGTGTCATCGCAACGTTGCCAAGTTAATATGGACTCTGAATACAGTTGATTTTTGAATTTATTCACAGAGATGTCTCATCCGGTACCTCGAGTTAATCCACAATAATAAGAATAATTAATGTCATTTACTACATCTTATAATTACTAGAAAATAGACAGAATTTTTGGAATATAAACGCATCGGCATTCTTCTGTAGCTCAGTCACATTGATATAAAACAAACCCACTGTCTGCTTGAGTAAACTAAAGATGGATACCCACTTTTTTCTGATTTAGAGCACTAGGCTGGAATACCTATGTATGGTGATGTATGTATAATGATGTATAATTGAGTAACCTACACGTAGGCTGGGATACACATTGTTTTCTGATCATGGGAATTGCCTTTATATATCTCATTGTTAGAAAACTGAAAGTCTTCATTCATTAATTATGCAAGAAAGTGTATTCTTAGTCTAAAAGAAAACTACAAATATTTAAAAAATAATTCTTTAGTGAACATGCATAAAACACCAACTTATTAATTCAACAAGCATGTACAACGATGTTTTAGAGCACATATTTTACATATATTATGTTTTACATCAGTTTTAAAACGGATGTTTTACTTTCCTCAACATGCGTATCCTATACATAAAATATATATTTTACAGATTTTTAATTCAACTGAGTGACTCGTCGTTCGGCGACCGTAAACAATTGAACATTTTAAACTTCTTCTTGAAAAATAAAGGGCCAATCGACTTCACATTCGGTAAAAATCATTATTGGGGTGAGGGAAACACCAGTTAGGAAATTCGTAATTGTGGTTTTCCATTTCCATTTGGGCGGAGTGAAAACTGGCAAAATAGCACATACTCTCAACATCTTCTTCATTCCTGCCCAGCGAAGATAAATACCGAATAGATTTCCAGAAAAAAGGTTAAGCCCTCTACCAAAATTTTGAAATGTATGAAATGTGGTTCTTGGTATGGGGCGGGACCAATATGGCCATATAGTGATTATGTACTTCATCATAGAAAATCTTCTTCTCTACTTCTATGTATTGTAAAAAAACTGAATGCATTTTAAAGAGGAGCATAAAGCCCATTACCAAAATTGTGAAATTTAATATCCAGGAAGCTAGGGTCCATTTCTGCAGTGAGGTCAATATGGTCACATAGTAATTATGTAATTATCTTAGGAAATGTTCTGTACATATACACATTTCACCATTTTCAGTTATACCAAGTACAGATGACCTTACACGATGAACAATTGACCTTAAAATCTTGACAAATTATTTCCCCTGCACACCCAATAACTTTCAAATGCATATAAATACTTCTATTGAATTCATAATGCTAAAATACCCCCAAACATTTTTTCCTGATAAACATCTACATAAATTAAATTTTCAACGATCACAAGCCTTGTTACAATGACAACTAATGCTTTTATCATTGAATTTGCAATGTTGAAATGTCCGTGTATTTCAACTTCCAGTAAAATCTGAAAATAACTCAATTTGACCAAACAGTGACCTTTATTTTGTAACAATGGTAATTAACACTGCCATAGTATCTGCCATTGTATTTGTAATACAAAAATTCCCTTAATTACTGTTCGGGAAAATAAAAAAGGTCAATAACAGGTATTTGATTTACTACCATCGTAGCCAACACCTACACCTAAAGTTATTTTGTTTTCATTCTCCTTTTCACAACTTTTAAGTTGGTTTTTCTGACGTTTTTCTCGAAATTTCCAACTTTAAAGTTGGTATTTCCAACGTTTTTCTTGGAATTTTCATTCTTTTGTCTATTAACTGAACTGTGAATAGTATAAACAGAAATAATCTCAGATACCAATTAATAAATCAAAATAATGTCCAAGACATAGATACAAATCCGGTAAGAATGGACAAATACGGACCTCTGGACACCAAGAGGTGGGATCAGGTGCCATGTCCACCGGTCACCCTCGCCGTGAGTCCACAGTCAAGTCCAATGGAATACGTGAGGAGTGAATCCTCGTCACAATTGGTACAGACGTCTCAACAACCGCCAACGGAAAGTCAGCTCAACATTTCACTTGGTGAAACAGGGTAGTCGTAAACAAGACTATTATACCGACCGTACAATTTGCGGAACGTTGACATTAAACGCGGTTTTCGATATCCCTGTTTCAATACTTTGTTACTGAGTAGTTTAACTCTGTATATGAAATCTTCATATGTTGTACACGCCCTGGCATATCGGATCATCTGTGAAATATGAACTCCATATGCGGGTGGCTGAGGGATATTACTACTTAAATGTGGAAAATAGTATAAATCTATGTTTATCCCTTGAACATGTCTAGATTTGCTACTGCGTTATACTATAATCTTCTTCTTTTTTCTTTCAGGACATACATACATACAAACATACACATTTATACGTATGCACATATATACATACATACATACACATACATGTAATAACATATACATATACACATGCATACTTACATCGAATATAACTACACAAATTATTTAATACTACCTGGTTAAACATTTATATCACCATTGGTGTACATATAATTTTTCAATATGCATGTATACATAGGTATATATTCACCAACACATATATATGCATACAACATATACATATATTCACGAGCACAAATATAAATATGTATATGTAATACCTAAACCTAAACATGAAACGCGTACAACATGCATGCGCATACACATATACATGTATATACTGTAAACATTCTTTTAAAAAAAAAACTGAAGAAAGGGAGAGGCAGAATGAGGTAACTATTGGATACCCAAGATAAGGAGAGAAAGACAGAATGAAGTAAGGAAGCAAAGAGTAAGAAAAAGAGAGAAAGTTGGTTCCATATACATGTACTTGACATATACACTATCTAGAATCACACATCTAATGCTAACTTCAAATTAACAAATTCAATGTTATATGAGTCAATTCTTTTATTTTTGACTGCTATACATCTGTAAACTAAATAGATTTGTTTGAGGTAATTTTAAGGCAATAATTGAAGGTGTCTCCTTGCCGTATTTCCTCACATAGATAAAGTATTTTATATTAAGTAGCATTACTAAATTTTCCTTCGATGATTTATCTGTACCGAGAAGGAAAGTTTTCTTGTTTATTTCTAAATGTATAGAAAACAGTGTTAACCATGCTTGAATATCATACAAAAAGTCTGAAAATGCTAACATTCCCATTATAAATGTATAATTGATTCTTCATGTGCATGACAAAAAGTACATGCAGAATTTGTACATATTCCAGTTTTAAAAGTAAATTCATTTGTTGTTAAAATCATATTGTTAATCGTATATTGGAACCAGTGGAGTTTTGTGCCATATATAATTAAGAAGGGTCTACAATATATTAATCTCCATTCATCTGGTTCAATGTTTTGGAAAATGTCGTCCCATTTTTCTCTGCATTTGTTAATTCATTATTAATTTTTAAAATATCATGCATCTCTTTTTCATTTTAATGATATATTAGATTTTGGGTGGGATCCAAATTGTTTGGACTTAATTCATCTCATGTTAGTTATGTGCCTAAAATAATTATCTAATCGCAGAAATAATTCCATTATATTCGAAAAAAATTATTTCAATATTAAATTTATCCTTAAGGATGTATTCTCCTGAGACACAGACAATTTCTAGAATTACATTTTTAAAATAACATACTTTTTCGAAAAATTAGTCCTTAGTGATTAAAATAAAGGCCAAAAGGTATATGTCAGTGTGCATATAAGAGAGTTGTGTTACCATGGAAACCAGGTTGGAGTGAAACATTGAAAATTTCAAAAAATGGGATAATTAAAGAAAAGTATGGCATCAACACAAAAATAAAAGAAAATGCAATGCAAATTCATCTTATTTTATTAACACAATAACAAGGCATATAAAATAGTACGTTTCATCCTGAACGATAACTTCTTTTTTACGAAAAAAAATACCAAAAATTGCTATTTTTGGTTTAAAATCAATGCTTATTTTCTCTATATTCCCAAGATGAAGGTAAATAAAAATCATATTTCTGCAATTAAACTTTTTCTGAAAATTTCTGCACATTTTAACAGAACATATTGATTTGTTTTGATAAAATAAAAAGTGGGGGTAAGTGTACTTTTAAGAAAGTTATGAAACAATCTATACCACATCCCCTCGCTCATAATTAAGTGCTTCATGAACCCCTCAAGTGTCTAAATGACCTTGACCTTGGTGTGAGTGACCTTGAAAATACATGTAGTAATATGTTACATGTCTTTGGAATAAATGTTTTCATAAAGTTCCATGAAAATATGATGCGCCATAATGAATTCTTTTTCTAATTTGTCTTCAATATTACTGTCAAAAGGCTGTACAAACATGACCTTTTAGCACTGACATTAAATTTTTGTTTTGATTCTAAATAATATTATACAAAATTGTAATCAATTTCAGCTCTTTATGAAGCACTGTTCATTACATTTTATCCTGTGACATTTGCCAAACTTTATCCCATGTCTTTTGAAATATCAGTTGATATTCTTATGAATATAAGATAACCTTGACATTTCAACATACATATAAGAAAGTTCAAGTTACAAAGTCCATGACCATGACATCTAATTATGAGACATCTGAACAAGCTTCAGTCCTTGTTTTTTTTAACTGATTAATATTCCAAGGTATGTAGAATCAATGATATCTAAAGCAATAGTGATGTTGCTGGAATCTACAGGTTTCCCTTTTTGATCAAATTGACCACCATTTACTGTACTTCTGGTGACATTTGATGTTGTTTGTGAAATGGATTCCTTTAGTTGAACAAAACAATGCCACTGAGCCTCTTTACATACTGCAGCAATCTGTAGAATGTTTGAAATTTGTGCTGCAATGTAAATAATGGAGAAATAATACATGTGTGTAAATGACTTAATGTACTTTGATATATTGATTAAAATTAATATACACATTCTAAGTATTTTAAATCAAATTCTGTTAGACAGTTAAACTACTATGTGGCAGTTTTCATACTGCCTGGGCCCTTTATCTTGAGTCAAATGACATGGGACATTATATAATATGAATTGATCAATGGCTATTTTTGGTAATTCCTATAACTGCAATAGTGTTACAGATGAGTTATGTCCTTTAACTAAATAATAGATACTTTGATTTTTTTTAAAAAATACACCAAAAATCAGATTTTGATAAAATTCCCTCAATAAATATACAGGTTTAGTAGAGTAAAGAACCTTGATAACTTAAAGTTTGTAAAGTTTCATAAAAATCCTTCAATGGTACTGATAAACTAGGGGACAATGTAAAAAATAATACCCTATCTATCTACTTTTTGTAGTCTTAAAAATAATAAAACAAAATATATTTTAAAAAATCTGATTTTAAAACTTTTGCACAAAGACTTACCCTACCGTGATAAGATAATGACTAGATTTATAAAAGAAATATATGCTGGCCAGGGATTCAAACTCAGAATCTAAGGGTCCAAACCCAACGCCTTAACCACTTAACTATTTGGCGTCATTTCGTATAATAAATAGATAATAATCCATTATAAATTTGATTTCTGTGCACACGATTTAGGAAAATACATAGATCTATATTTAGACTATATTTTTTCTTTGTCATTCAGAAACAAAGCCGTAATAACAAGCATTACCTTTATTGTAGTTAACATCCCGTTGCAATAGATGTTGCACAGTTTTGGCAGCTGGATATCCAATGCTTGAAGTTGCAGTTGTGCCAAAATTCCTAATTCAACAACTCAACCATCGCTGTTTTTTTTTTTTTTTTTAATTTTATTTTATTTTGAAGAAATTTTGGAGTGGCCGTCTTCTACAAAAACATTTCCAGCAGGACTGCGTGGGTCGGAACAGTCTTAGGTAGCATAATTCTCTAAAAGTTCGTCGAGTACGATTTGTCTCTGTTCTGTGATTTCGCTTTTTTATGACTTAGGCCTAGTCAAATGTAGGCCTTCAGCATTCGACATGTCGCCCCTTCAAGTTTAACTTCGAATTTGTCCTGCAAAGAGTTTTGATGTTCAGGCAATTCCGCAGACACATTCCGTAGATTCTTGATGTTTTTTATCTTGAAATTTCCTTTCAGCTGTTTACAATTACAGGTATATTATTTTCAGTTGCCGCTGCAGGTCTAGCCAATGTAAACGATGCGCTAATCTATTGCTTCGCGGAGTTGTCGTTCCCACGAACTTCCGGTTTTTGCTTGCCACTTTTGTTAAGAATATTGCTATTTAAGATGATTTGCTTTGCAACATAATGACCTCTTATGATAATGTAAGTGATATTTAAGACTGTAAGGGATTATGCGTAAGGCATTATGAAATAAGTCATTTTACGACATGATGAGTTATCGCCCTTTATTCGGTATTATTTACGACGCTAAAGTCCAGAAGAGTACATCCTTAAATTCATAAATTACTTTTATGAAAGGTACCATTATCTCTATAAAAGTCATTTATGAAAATTAATTTTTTTGTAACATTTTTTTGTATAAAACACTTTTGCCACCTATCTTAATTTCAGTTTTTGGTATTTTATCCGAGAAATAATAATCCTTTTGTTCTTGTTTACATTGAAGTGTTTTACAAGCTTGAAGAACTTCTTTCCAAAATTTATTCTTAACATTATCAATGCACCTATTTAAGGAATCAATACCAAAATGCAAAAGAGGTTTTAAATTTAAAGAGTGAAATATCAAATATCAAATGCGGAATTGCCCGAACATCAAAACTCTTTGCAGGACCTTTCATGTTTTGTAAAATAATAATATAAGGATTTCGGGGAGCGTGCGCCAAAACATTTATTCAATGTGTATTATGTTATTTTTGGCTTGCACACACTAAACTGTTGCATCTCTACTTCTAAAACATACATCATTGACAAACGAATTAACTCTGAAAAGAAAGCAAAATCCTGCAGACATAAGCAGAATACTCCAGTTTTTCCTTTATGTAACGCATACAAATACATATTATTTTTTGATACGAATGCCTATGATTTATTTCGTTCGAAGAAAAAAGTTGAAAAAGCCAACTTTTATGTTGGCAAAACGAGAAAAAAGTTAGAAAAACCAACTATAAAGTTGGAAATTCAAAGAAAAAAGTTAGAAATCACAAGAAAAAGTTTTGAAAAGCCAATTTTAAAGTTGAAAAAACCGAGCAATAAATAAAACATAATCAAGGTTGCCCTAATACGCTTCAGTAATTTAGGTAGGCGTTGTTAACTCCTCAACATCTCCTAATCCCACTTTTGAATAATCCAGAATTTTAGGTTTATTTTATGTTCAAAGAATACTGTCTCATGTACCTCCTGGCAATAAGTTTTTTATGAGTGTTTTTCATATATATATGTGACAGTACAAATATATATTTCATATGTATGTATTCGTTTCGTAACTTATAACTTCGTTTCATTACATTCAGTCTTAAATCTATAATAATCTTTATGTCTATTGCGCACCCAGATTGAGTTGGTGAACTCTTTTCTTATTGGTTGTTTAAATTCTCTATTTAGCCAATCATTCTATGGCTCTTACTATAAAGGTTACCGTTTTTACTATCTAAGATAGAGCAGTATTTCGTTTTGACATCGTCGTTATCTATCCAGGCTGCATCTGCTACATCTTATGGTATGTAATTGTTAAATTTGATTATATGTTACATTACCGTAATAGCTTGTGATATCCATCTTTATTTTTCTTGCAAAGGTTATACTTTAATGTATTTTTTGCAGTTGAAGTATTAAAGTAATTATTATATGTATGTAAAGTTCAGAGGTCAATTTATTTACAGAACATTGTTTGAATTTTGTCTTAAACGTATATTGTCATCTGGTAACTTATTGTCAAATCTACATTTTCTTTATCATGTATTTTGTTGTACTGTGTTTTCTATAATGTATGTATTATTTATTGTAGGTTGATGCTTAATATTCTTGAATAAAATCTAAAAAAAACACATATGCCTTCAGTGCTCTGTTACATCATGGCGCTGCGAGAAAAACATCATTAACAAACATCAAACCATAGCAGAATTTTTCTTCCAAAGATGACAGAATTGTATGCGGCAACTATATTCATACTACATTCAAACCCGTGATCTGATTTCGTAGACGACGAAAACTGACCTGAGACAGTGAGTGAACTATTGGTGAGCGATTTTCAGTCACGGTACATTGATAACAATGATTCAACATGAATAAGACACAATTACAAAACAGAGTGAAAGAATTAGAAATGGAACTTTTGGAAACAAAGATAAAAAAAGATATTAATGTGAAAAATATATTAGTTTCCGAATCGATAAAAAATTAAGACATTTTCAGGACATTATAGTCGTAATTTATCAGTTGGTGAATTGATAGATGATCTTAATATATTTTTTTCTGCACGAAAATACACAGACGTTGAGAAAGTAGACTTTATACATAGTCATCTTGAAGGTCAGGCCAAAGAGGAAATAAAGTATCGTAGTGACATTAAACATGACCCGGATACTATACTTCATTGCCTTCGGTCTGCGTTTGGAAGTCCTGAATCCTTAACAACTTTGCAACAGAAATTCTTTGAACGACAGCAAGAAAAATCAGAGTCTCTTAGACAGTATTCTTATGTTTTATTGGACTTATATCAAAATGTAATTCGAAAAGACAGCAGTGTATTCCCAAATAAAGAAGTTACGTTGTGTGAGAAATTTGCAAATGGATTACAGGATCAGTACATAAGACGTGAAGCCAAGAGATCACTAAAGAGTAAACCCACGGATTTTTACGAATTCAGAGACGATATTATACAATACAGCGAGGAAGAAACGGCTGACTGTAACACAATAAGTGACAGTAAACCATTAACCAGAGATCACGGGCAGCAGAAAGCTACGCCGTCAACTGACTTTAGTGAATTGAAAAAAGTTATTGAAGCGCAACAGAAACAGACTGATTCATTGACGAGTCTCTTTAAAAACGCAACTTTGGAGCGCCGTACTCACCAGACACCGGTGTGCTTTTACTGCAATCAAGTAGGACATATTAAGCGACGCTGTCCCATGTCTTTGAAAACTGGTCAGTCGGAAAACAAGTAGCATCTATTAATAAGAGTCCGTTGGTAGATGGCGAAATACAGGACTCGTTTATGAGGAATGTGATAGGACAATGTCCGGTGATAAATATTACATTTTCGGATTTAGACATTCCGTGTTTAATTGATACTGGATCTATGGTGTCTATAATAACGGAATCATTTTACTGGAAATACATAGAGCCTCTCGGAACAACTCTAAAACCAACAAGTTTGTTACATTTAAAAGCTGCAAACGGACTTGAAATTCCGTATATTGGATATATAGAAATTGATATTTTTATTCATGCAAACGAAATCAAAGAACGAGGATTTTTAATAGTGAAAGATTCGAGTGATATAGCAACGTGCAAACGAAAACAAGTTGTGCAAGAAGTGATCGGAATGAATGTTATTAGTAAAGTTAATTGTATCAAGTCTGTTAACCGTAAAATCACTCATGGTTTCGCAAAAGTAAGTGGGATTAATCCGTTGTGTATACCAGCAAACAGTTCCATAGTAATTCAATGTAGAAGACCTTGTATATCTGGTGAAGTAGCTATTGACCCGTTAAACAATGGTGCACATCTACATAGACAATTTAAAGTTGTTAATACGTGTACATTTATTCACAAAGGACGTTTATGGGTTCGTGTTGCAAATATTGGCAATGAGGATTTAATCGTGTCGGCAATATTAAGGAAATTGTAATACAACAAACATGTGAAATGTCCGAAATTATATCATGTGACCGGAAATTTGAGATACCAATGGATATTTATCAGTTGTACTGTAGTGATAATAAGAAGGGATTGATTACATCACTATTCCAGAAGTATAGTGATATCTTCTCCAAAGATGAAGATGATATTGGATGTACGGACACTGTAAAACATCACATACGTATGAATGACAATACGCCTATTTCTCAACAATATCGCAGAATTTCACCGTCCCAATTCGAAGAAGTAAAGCAACATATCCGGAAGTTACTGAACAACGACATCATTCGAGAGAGTACCAGTCCGTTTGCTTCGCCTATTTTAATAGTACGCAAGAAAGATAACTCATTACGATTATGTATTGATTACCGGAAGCTCAATGAGAAAACTATTAAGGATAAGTTTTCACTGCCTAGGGTAAAAATGTTTGATGCTCTACATGTATCTGAAATGTTTACGACCCTTGATCTAACATCTGGATACAATCAAATTAGTATGGCAGAATCAGACAAAGAAAAAACAGCTATCACGACTCCATTTGGACTGTATGAATTCAATCGTTTGCTCTTTGGACTTACAAATGCCCTAGCTACATTTCAACGTCTAATGCAACACTGTTTCCGTGAGGAAGTTTTCAAAATCTTGTTAGTTTTTCTTGATGATATTATTGTATATTCAAAAACGTTAATTGAACATATTGAAAGACTTGGATAAAGTGTTCTCTATTTTACGAAAACATAGACTAACACTGATGATGCGGAAGTGTAGTTTTTTCAATCATCTGTAAAATATTTGGGACATGTTGTTAGTAAACAAGGGATTAATACTGATGATGAAAAGATTAAATGGATTGTGAACTGGAAAATTCCGGAAAATGTGAAAGAAGTTAAATCTTTTATCAGATTTGCAGGCTATTATCGTCGTTTTATCAAACATTTTTCACAGATAGCGGAGCCATTATTGGCAATTGCTAAGAACAACGCAAAACATCCAAAAACAGCATTCGGTAATAAATGGACTCATGATTGTCAGAATTCATTCGATAAATTGAAATCGGTTTTATCTTCAGCTCCTTTACTGGGATATGCAGACTTTACATTGCCATTTATTTTGGAAACGGATACTAGTACACATGGATTAGGTGCAGTGTTATCACAAGTGAAGAATGGACGTACTGTATTGATTGCTTACGCAAGTAGAACATTACGACCGAACGAGAAATCATCAAAGACTGTGAGCAATCTCAAATTAGAATTACTTGCACTGAAATGGAGTGTAACAGGGAAATTTTGAGACTATTTATTGTGAAATAAGTTTACAGTATTCACAGATAATAACCCACTGAAATATTCGTCAACTGCTAAATTTGGTGCATATGAGCAAAAATGGGCATCACAACTTGCAGATTTTGATTTTGAAATCAAGTAATGTCCTGGCAAACAGAATATAAATGCTGATGTGTTATCTAGACTTTCTACAAACACTATTGATATTCTTTGTGAGTATATTCAAGGAACTGTTATTCCACCGGAAATAAAAGATGCTTAGTCCAATGTAATATATATTGAGTCCACAGTCATATCAAATATTGACACATTCCCTAGCTACACTAATGATGAATTACGAGATAAAGACTCTGTGATTGGAAAATGCAGCGAATTCATTGAGTCAAAGACTGTACCAAAATCAAAATTTGTACGAAAACAAAACAAAAGAGTACAACAGTTAATAAGACAGCTAAAACATTTAGTGATCAGTGATGGTGTTATCCGTAGACGTATTAGTGACCCAAAACTTGGTGATCTTGATCAAATAGTACTTCCAGAGAGTCTTAAAGATACCGTGTTTCAAAATTTGCATGATCAGAACGGACATCAAGGTATAGAGAGAACTTTTAATTTGACCAGACAAAGATGCTATTGGCCGAAAATGTTCAATGATATTAAAATCTATTGTAAAAAATGTGAACGTTGTAATGTATCAAAAATGCCTCCAGGGAAAATTCATACACACATCGGACATTTAAGTGCTTCTGAACCATTAGAATGTGTAGCTGAAGATTTTTCCGTGCTGGAGAAAGCACAGGGATTTGAAAACGTGTTAGTGATTACAGACGTATTTACAAAATGGACTATAGCAGTTCCTACTCGAGACCAGACAGCTCAAACGGTTGCTAAAGTATTAGTCAACGAACTGTTCTTTAAATTTGGTGTGTGCAAGAGAATTCATTCTGACCAGGGTAGATGTTTCGAGGCCGAGATCATTCAAAAATTATGCGCACTTTACAAAATCAAGAAAACGAGAACAACTGCATACCATCCGCAAGGCAACGGACAATGTGAACGATTCAATAGGACCCTACATGATTTACTTCGATCATTATCGCCAACAAGAAAGCGAAAATGGCCGGAATATTTCAAAGAGCTTGTATTTTCTTACAATGTGACACCACACGCGTCTACTGGATATTAACCGTACTTTTTAATGTATGGACGCCAACCTACTTTACCAATTGACTTTTTATAAGGACGAATTACTACGTCACCGTGTGGTATTAACATAGACAGATGGATCGAGTTACTTTCAGAAAAACAAGCATTTACATACAACAAAGCAAACGAAAAACTGTGTATAAACGAAGACAATCGTAAACGGAGACACGACAGTAACAAATGTGAGAAAGAACTACAGATCGGTGACAAAGAGAAATCGTGGTTTAGTAGGTCGTAGTAAGATCCAAGAATGGAATGGAAACCGGAAGTGCATGTCATTGTGGGCAAACAGTATAATTCTGTGTACAGTTTTAAATCGGAAAACAATGATATTGTGAAAAATGTTAATAGAACGGAAATTAAAGCTGTGATTCAGTGATATAGTGATATTTATTAACATTTATCTGATTTTAGTGATTCATGAACATTTCATTTTCAATAACATTTTTTGTATATTTCATATGTATTTATTATAATTGATTGAACTTTAATCTAGGGACAGATTAACAAGTTTCCAGGGGAGTATCTGACATTACAGATATATATTTCATATGTATTTATTCGTTTATTCGTTTCTTAACTTATAACTTCGTTTCATTACATTCAGTCTTAAATCTACAATAATCTTTATGTCTATTGCGCACCCGGATTGAGTTGGTGAACTTATTTCTTATTGGTTGTTTAAATTCTTTATTTGGCCAATCATTCTATGGCTCTTACTATAAAGGTTACCGTTTTTACTATCTAAGATAGAGCAGTATTTCGTTTTGAAATCGTCGTTATCTATCCAGGCTGCATCTGCTACATCTTATGGTATGTAAGTGTTAAATTTGATTATATGTTACATTACCGTAATAGCTTGTGATATCCATCTTTATTTTTCTTGCAAAGGTTTTACTTTAATGTATTTTTTGCAGTTAAAGTATTAAAGTAATTATTATATGTATGTAAAGTTCAGAGGTCAATTTATTTACAGAACCTTGTTTGAATTTTGTCTTATACGTATATTGTCATCTGGTAACTTATTGTCAAATCTACATTTTCTTTATTATGTATTTTGTTGTACTGTGTTTTCTATAATGTATGTATTATTTATTGTAGGTTGATGCTTAATATTCTTGAATGAAATCTAAAAAACACATATGCCTTCACTGTTCGGTTACATATATATTTAGAGTTTATTTTTGTCCAGAATATATCCTAATTATCTGTTCATGGTGTACGTTTCATTTGAATTTGACGGTTGAATCGCGGTGGTTGCAAGCGGTCAACAGTGATGGCATGACACATGATCCCTTCTTTATATTTTCAGAGGTACCTATTAGGTTAAAAATATAAATCTAAACAGGAATACATTTATTCATTTGCATTAGACACTCATCTGACTGATAATATAAAACACATTCCCTTGAATTACATCCCTTTACCTCTGTTATAACTCCGTCCTTGACTAACTCTTTGTAAACATTGGTTATGGCATTGTGTAGATCTGCCATTCCCGCCATCAGGGTTGACACGAAGAAAAAACCACCTAATTTTGATAGAAAAGAATCATATTAACAAAAGCTATATAGTATCCAAAGTCTATAAGTGAAAATGAAGAAGTACCAATTAATAATTGAAACTCAAGTCCATTAGAACACCACGAAGTAGATGTGCAAATGGTCTTAACATGACGCACACGAAGAATACATAAATCAGTATTGTAACAAAAGGACTCCATAAGTTGATCTCAAATTTAAAATAGGTGTAAAGTTGATAAACAAAACGTGGTATCATACAAACTAAAAAATGATTTTAATATATTCCTCATTCCGTCTCTACGTAAAGAGACAACAATGCCAATTACACAAAATAACATATGCTACAAAAATAATTTTTCTCAGTATACTTAAAAAGTGTGGTATATACGGTATAACGTGCCAAATAACATTCATGATTTTAACGTATAGTTTTGCAGTCAAATTTATTTTCTGTCTGAGCTAAACCTTCTGTAGTTTTGCGACACTCGAATTTACAAGAAAAAATAAAATAACAAAATTTATTTTAATTTGGCGTAGAAATGGACCAAATGCAACGGTACTAAAATATATAGATATTCCAAAAGTTTCATTGACGTTTTAGAATAAAAAAAGCAATGTCTGACTGCATCAAGATAATGCTCATTAATGTGATTCTCTTGCAATTATACCTACAGGTAGTTAATCCAATTGATGTGAATTAATGAAAAACTACTTTTGATTTATTAGTGCAATTCTGGCGTATCAAGGGTATGTGAAGATGAGGTCCTTGACATACTGTGAATAGTTATTACTATAGTTACCTGTTTTTAGTTCTTTCCCGCGAGAGTAGATGAAATTCCGCCAATCCACTTTAGCTTGTTCCTTCAAAATTGTCAGTTGGTCAGAATCGGCATCAAATGCGAATATTCCATTTTTAAATTTAACAGACCTACAATTATAAGTATAATAAATTCTATCAATATTTATAACTAAGAATGGTTATCATGCTATTTAATATCAATTTCGGAACACCTTTACCACATTTTCCGGTAAGAACAACATCTGTCTCTGAAGTTACTGTACATGGTTTGCTTGATTATTGAATATTTTGTTTGATTATTGATTATTGCCATAAAATAATTAAATCAGCTTGACAGAAAAAGTAATAATGTATAAAAATGTTTTCATACAAATTCATAAAATTCTATTTGTAATCGTAAATATGTCTATTGACTGAGAAATATCATTCATAGCAATGTTTAAAATTTACATCCCCGCGTAAGACGCTACAAGTTCTGTATAGATGCACGAATGCAGAAAATAAAACGAATTTCTTTATTCGATGTAGATGTGTTCAATTAATGTAAATTACGCAGCCTGCGTCGCTTTCGTATTTATGACTTGGAATAATGATATTATGCATTGGCAGGTGTCACATTTGAAAACCTTCCTTCAGGAAAGTGATGACACTTGCCATCTTTATAAAACATGATATTCATATGAAGTTCAGTCCTTTTAGATGAACAAAGTCATGTTGTCAACGTGAAAATTAATGACGTGACCCGAATGTCATTTTATGTCCCGTGTTTGTTGTACAAACTCATCCCAAAGACTTGACGGAATGAAACTCGAAGTTAACTATGTGCAAATGAAATTGAAATATTGACTGAACGACCATATGATTTTTTACATTATTAAACGGAAATTCGACATAAAGGTGTCATACGTGAACTTTATCAAACTATTAGGAATGAAGTTGTGGCTCTTGAATGGTTTTAAAAGTGATCTTGCTGAAATGTTAAGTTTTGATAAAGAAGAAAAAATATGTCAAATAATAATCAGATGTAACCATTGAGATGCCCAGTGGACAGAATAAACAGAAACTCCAAAATCAAGGGAAGCATCCGGTAGGCATTGCTGATACATCGATGTTGAACTGTAAAGCACATGCACATTACCATTTCGTTGCAGGCTGTTTTTCCCACGAATTCCTGCAACAACATAACAAGGTTTAAATGGTACAAAAACACTGAAAAAAATGTTAAATTTATCTGACTTCTATGTCCATACCGTAACGGAATTCTCAATTTAAGCTTTCCCATAAACTGGAGACACTAAAAAATAATTTAATAAAATATAGTCTAATGGATTAAAGACATATTAAAAGTTCTTGCACACGAGGCAAAACTGCATGTAATGTTTCGTTTAGCGTCGAAGACAACGGATGACGGACAATTGAATGAGTAAGGTAACTTTATAATAGATGATATGAAATATAATTGAAAAGAAGTCATATTGTCTTTACTTGACTGGAATAGGGTACAGTGCATCCTGGTTTTTTTCAAACATTATTTCAAAACTTAATAAATTTTTCTTAATATAAATTACATACCTGTCACAGTTTGAACGAGTGCATTGAAATCATTAAGGCACTGGTCTTCAAATAATATATTGATGTGTTGATCTTTAGATTTCATTCTTTGAATGCAGCCTGAAAACAAATGTTGAGTTACATACTAAACTATAACCGATGCTAAAACATACACCAAATTGCCACGAGTTATGCATTTAATTAATATTTTGATTGTCATGTTACCCTGGTTATCCACATACCTAATCGATATTGTCCAACAAAATGATTGCAAAAATAACTCTTAATAAATTGGAATAATAAAATGTAATGCATTGAAAATGAAATACAAATGATTACTATATAGATATCAGAATTAATATCACCCTACGCGGATACATTTTGCAATTATCTCATTTGAATTCAACAGTGGAGTCACGGCGGATATGAACGGTCGACAAGGATTTTTACTCCTCCGAGGTCCTGGATTTTCAGAGGTATATATATATATATATATATATATATATATATATATATATATATATATTATATATATATATATATTATATATATATATATATATATATATATAATATATATATTCTATTATAAATTTAAGGATCTTTTATATTTTTATTAACTTTATAACATTTTAGTGTTGAGTCATAGAGTAAATATATTACTCTATGGTTAATAAATTTCAGAGCACCAAATATTTGTCAATGATACAAAAACGCCCCTTTAATTTTTCATGTGGAATTGTAAAAGTGTATACCGACTACCTAATTATCTTTTGAAAGACACCTTTAACTTGAACTACAATATTTATCCGTCGTGTTATTGCTTTGGAAATGATTTCTATATAATGTATCAAAAAAACATGAAGTATCAATGGATACTGTAAATCCTGTTTTATTCGCGAAAATTTTATTTAAGGGTAATTATCGCTTAAAATCGCGCAAATATAATCTCGAAAATAAATTGAGAACTTGTTTTTCGCGAAAATAAACTCACGCGAAATTGTTTTGGATTTACAGTTATCGTAACTCCATTAAGCCATGCACCAATCATGTTTTGGTATTAGCCGCATCAGAAATGTTTAATTAATTATAATTCAGCTAATTATGTTAGGGTTGTGTCATACAAACTTCTAGCTTGAGAGATTATCCTGAAAAGTATAAACTTAACTCCAGCTTAATTATAGCATTGCATTGACTAAGCACTTCAAATTAAGAATATTTTTGGGATTAAATATAATTCAGCTATTTATGTTAGGGTTGTGTCATACAAACTTCTAGCTTGAGACATTATCCTAATAAGTTAAGTCAAATTAAGAATATTATTGGGATTAAATACACTTTTTTGATTTAAGACACTTGTTTCTTTCCTTGGATGTGTACTGGCGGAATTTAATATATATATATATATATATATATATATATATATATATATATATATATATATATATATATATATATATATATATATATATATATATATATCGTAATCGCCTATATATTGCGTTTAGATTGAATCAAAACCATTATCAATTTAAAAATATAAACAATAAATTACATTAAAAACTCGAAGTTTATTCTCACAGTATCATTGAAAATAATATCAGAGAGATATCAACGATCTCCTTTAAGTCAATCCTTCTACTCTTTACAATAATCTATGATACTCACCTATCAATGTGTTCATTAGAGGTAAAACGTTACCACCATCTGCTGTTCCGAAATCAGCAAGTGTTATCACATCGTTCGATTTTTGCTTCTGGAGCATTTGGACTAAGGAAAACAAGTTCATTATGTCTTAAAAACAACGTGTAATAAGGCATAGTAAGGGAAATATCGACATTACCCGACAAAGCGTTATAATTAATCCTTTTACATGTTATATCTTAAAGATTATGGCAAATTAATATAACTTAAGATATCGCAGTATACATGTATATGGAAGAATGAAAGATACATTCTTTCTCATAGAGCTCTTTATATCATATCAACTCAGATAGAATGACTTACCAAACATTTTCATAATGTCGGTTTCATTTTCTTTTATTACTGTACATCCTGTCGTACTATACTCCGAGAAAAATGAGACCATTGTCTTTTTTGCCATCTTGAAACTTTAGAAGAAATATATAATATATAAAACACTAAAATAAAATGCTTATTAACTTAATTCTATTGTTCTTCACCCAAAATGAGACGCACGCGGTTGGCAAAATATGTAGCATCTAGACGCTGTGTACATGATTACGAGTATAATCTATGTAACCCCATACATAATAAATATCGTGTTTTAATCTGTTTATTATCTCTTTGATTTTAATGTGTGTCTGTGCAACTTACCAATAATTTACCTAACTAATACTTTTATTTTTACAGAATTCTATCGTCATTTGTTTGATAGATATTCTACACTACTCTCAAAAATGTCTTTTATCTAAAATCTTGTATTCATTTTTTTGCTTAAGTTTATATACATATCATGAACTTCCGGTTTCTAAGAAGTTCCATCATCTTCTCCTGCCTCAGGCGTTTTCAGTTCACAACTTATACGTTATGTTAGGGGAATGCTCTTCTTAAGAATGTTTTTATTCTGAGCGCGAAACGACTTACACAAGGTTAATATTATTGAAGTCGTCTTTTTATAAGTTTTATAGTCGATACGGACATTTTGTTAAACAATATGAAGTCCCCTCTTAGGAATATTCGATATTATTCTGGAGCACGACCACAGACAGTGACTTCCTTTGGCCAATCGTGCTTTTGACCAAACTTGACCTTTTCACTATACATGACCTTTTCACCATATTTTACCTTTTCACCGAATATGACATTTTCATCGAGATAGAAAGCGTCCGATACAATATTTGCGACGGGTGTGACATGTCAGCAGGGGGCGATGACACCTTGTCCCATCTCATTTGGGATTCGCTATTGTTCGTCATGTTGAAACCATTTACACATCTAATTTGTCGTAATGTAATGGACTCGAGTTTCGATTATCAATAGGAATTTCTTCATTTTTACTTATTAGTGTTTTAAATTTAATACCATGTTCTTCGTTGGTTAAAATACCTTTATTTAATTTCCATATCCCTGGACCCTATCGGTTTTTGAATCACATTTCATTTTTAAAGAGACTGCCATATGATTTGTAATTATGAACTGCACAGGCTATGTCTAATGTTACATTTACCAACTTCCAGTTGAATATTCAATTCTGCGATAAATTTTAATTAAAAGACTTCCCGATTTAAAACCTTCTATCAAATTCGTTTGCTTTTTGAAGAAGGATTTTCTTGTCAGTTCATCATTAGGTGCATATATATTAATCAATGTGTAAAACATTTCATTCAATTCTATATAAAAAATAGATGTACCGTCATCACTGCAATACTAATCTACAACAGAGGCATTTAATGTTTCATTTGTCATTATTGAAACTCCTCTGTTCTTTGATGTCCCGCAAGTATGGGGAAAAGATGCTATGTCACATATTTCATTTTCTATCAATGCTAAAATTTAATCAGTGAAGTGTGTTTCCCGTATGAAGACCACATCAAATCTTTGCTGTATTTATCACTGATATAGCAAAAACCTTTTCGACCTATCTACGAGGTCTTATGCATTAAGTGTAAATCGGCCCAATCAATTCCCCATTGCATATCAATTTATTCCTTTTCACTTTTTGTCTTTTTGGATTCAGATTTTAATTTTTGGATTTGATGGAGTCAGTTGTTTTGAATTACTCCTGTCTCTATTTACATTTATGGTTTCTTGTTTTCATGCCGATTCCTTAACTGATGTTCAAAATCGGTCAATTGAAATTTCCACTTTCCTTGAAATTTATTTGGTTTTATTTTCATTTGCTTTTTGTTTTTTTAGATAAATTATATGTTTCTCCTTTTTTTCTTAACGCGGATTCAGTACTGTCTCCTTCTGAGTTTTACGGGGTGTTATCAGCGCTGGCGCGTATGGCTTGGTACCTTCAATTGTATTATAGCGACCTACAAGCATTGACCACGGAAAATATACTTCCAGCCTCTCTGTAATTACTACTCTATTACCGTTGTCATAGTTAGTGAGTCGGTTATTAATGCGCAACTTCTCCCGATATAGACACAGGACTTAACATCCACGTACTTCAAAGGCGCGGCAAATTTGGCCATCATCAGCCAAAATTAGTACGTTAGACACGGCAATAATGACACCATCATTTGGGAAACACACAAATAAATAAATAGATGAAAAATATATATATATGATTTCAATTATATTGAGATGTCACCAGCTTTATGTGAATTACCTCAACTTTGACCTGGTTATGGACCAACCCCAGTGTAATGAGGGTTCTTTTAACGGGATATTATGTGTAATTTTTTTTCATTTTCCCCCTTTTGTACTACTTAGATTGATAAAAAATAACAACAAAAAAAAAAAAAATAAACACAGGCATAAAAAATGTTAAATTACTATATTTTGCTTGAGAAACCCAAGTTTGACACCTTTTCAATTGCAATTGACTCAAACTTACAATTTATATATGAATACCATAGTGGACCTGAACTTATTTTCATAAAATGAATAGGAATATAAGATTTTGTATGCCTGTGTATAGGTATTATTGGTTATTGTACATCAATTAGTAGTAAAAGTAGGAAAACAATGGTAATCACAGCAAATGCCCCTTGAAGTGCCACGCTTGCCCCAACACAGAAATTAAAGTTTACAATTTTAAAGTATCATTTGAAAGACCCGTGACTTTGCCTTTGTCTGCCAAGCATATGGCAAAGGAACCGTCACTACTATTTTTAAAGTCTTTGGTATGCTCCAGTACCAGGAATCAGACCTGGGACCTTCTGCTTGTAACATTCTATCACTAGACCACTGCGAGCTCTACTATGTCTGTATATTTATCTAATGATATAGTTTTTATTTGTACGGCACATTACTTTAATTGTTTATTAAAAGAACTTGGGTTTAATACGAATTCTGGAAATCCTACATACACACGTAGCCCACTTTCAAAGGACGAGATCCTTCAAAATCACGTGTCCGTATTACGCTCATTTGATATACCTACAACGGACACCGATTTCGAGCTACCACATTTATACTGGATACTTCATAAAACCCCATATAAGCAAATATACATAGCAGGATCCAGCAAATGTTCTACCAAACCTTTATCTTTACTCCTTACCAAGATATTGACAGCCATTAAAGAGAAACTTCAACAATACTGTACAGTTGCTTATTCCAGAAGCGGTGTACATCAGATGTGGATACTTAAAAATTCTAAACAGATTTTAGAAAATTTGAAGGTACACAATTTTTCTCGAATTCACTGTATCAAAACTTATGACTTCTCTACTCTTTACACTACTATTCCACATAAAAAATTAAAAGAAAGACATTTCAGCATCATAGACAACTGATTTTTTACTAAAGGTGGTACCCGAAAATTTAAATATCTAGTGATTGGCTATCAAGATACTTATTTCGTCAAACAACACTCTGATTCTACACATAAATATACTGAAGTTGATATAAAAAATTGCTGGAATTTCTAATAAACAATATATTTTTAATGTTCGGAGACGTGGTCTTTCAACAATCTGTCGGCATTCCTATGGGAACTAATTGTGCTCCTTTATTGGCCGACCTGTTCCTTTATTCATACGAAACAGACTTCATTCAGAAACTGCTGAATCAAAAGAAGAAAAAGTTAGCGGTGTCCTTTAATTTAACATTCAGATATATCGACAACGGTTTGTCAATTAATAATGACAGTTTTCATACATATGTCAATGCGATATATCCCAGCGAACTAGAAATTAAAGATACAACAGAATCAAGCACACACGCTTCATACTTAGACATTTTACTTGGGATGGCATGGGTAGATCTAGCAGGTATAGTAGTCATAAGATTCAAAATGACTATGAAATGACATGGATGGATCTAGCAGGCATTGTTCGGTAGACAAAAGATTCAATTTGACAATGGAATGGGTAAATCTAGTAGGTCTTGTAGTCATGAGATTCAAATTGATTATGAAATTGGAAGCAGGTACTTGTATATGAAATCTTCAAAATGGTGATGAAATGGGTACATGTAGCAGGTACATTTTTGTACATGTAGATTCTAGTAATAGTAATCATGACAAATTAAAAATAACTATGGGAATGGTAGATCTAGTAGGTATATTAGATTGTTAATCATGAGAAATTAAATTTGAGTATGAAATGGGAATACATACATATATATATATATATATATATATATATATATATATATATATATATATATATATATATATATATATATATATATATATATATATATCTGTGTGTGTGTGTAAACTGAAAACGATGTCCCTAAATTCAATTACTGGGAAATAAGACAAGAGCGCCATCGGCACATAGCCCACCTGAAATGTGTTGGTATCTTACAAATATGGGAACCTCATAAACTAACAAAATATTATAAAACTCCTTGGGAGTGGAAGAGACTTAAAATGAATGAAAATAACAAAACCGGGAAAGATGTAAAAACATCTCAAAAAAATTATTTTTCCAATTTATTCCAAAAATAGAAAATTGAATCATGCATCCAAGTAAATCACTTAGATGTAATTTGTTTTTTTTCAATCCATACAATAGTTCAGGAGGGTATATTCAAAGACAGGTACCATCTTTGAAATATTTTGCCCCGTCCTGAATTCCCCCTCTGAATCGATCTGGTAAAAACAAACTTGGTAGGGGAACTTGGGTACATTCCATAAGTTACATTTCAGTATTTTTTTTCAGGAAAGCATACATAATTACATGTAAAACACATAAAATGAATCATTATGAATAAATGAGGATGAATTAATATCAAAGAAATAATTAAACAATGAATAAAAAAAGGACAATGCGCAAAAGACCTAGCTCTTTTGTCCCTCTCTCGATCCACCCTGGGCCGATGTGGCTGAAATGAACAAATTTTGTAGAGGACCGTAGGTTCCTGATTCCTGTAGAATGTCATCAAAATGCCTTCAGTAGTTTTGGAGAAGAATTAAGTCGAAAATGTGAAACGTTAACTGGGAGATGGACGGATAGACAGACAACGGACAAACGGTGACCAGAAAAGCTCACTTGAACCTTCGGTTTAGGTGAGCTAAAAACTACAGTTTACATTGATGTACAATTATTTTGATCAATGAATTGACAGTTTCAGCCACATTAGAGTTTACTTGCTGGAATGACAGTTGATTATGCAAATGTTTGTAGTTTGAAAAAGAAACAAATAACATATATTCCAATATTATTTATATGAAACCAAAAGTTGTAATGCAAGCATGTGTATTATATATACATGTTGTTAATTTAATCAGACCTGCAAGTTAATTTTATACCGGTGTCATACAATATTTCCACTCCGATAAAATGCCCCCCTTAAGATATTTTGACTCCCCGTAGTGCGATAAATTGACCCCCCGCGATTCCCATAATTTTTCTTCTAAAAATGTCTATTGGCATATTTCTTCATATAGAATCACTATTTCATGGCTGTACAACCATAATTAATTCTGAATATGTCAGTAATGGGGGGATAAAATGACCCCCTTCCCCTTAGTATTGATATATCCAGATAGAATTATGATTGTATAGCCATGAAATATTGATTCTAAATGAAGTAACATGTCAAAAATAGTTTTCAGAAAAAAAATTCACAGGGGGTCATTTTATCACATCTGCGATATCCCCCCTCATATAATTCACATATTTAGCAAAAGTCTTGATCACATTGCCATGAAATATTAATTCTGAATGGAGTACCAATCAATAATCAAACTTCAAGTCCATTGGAATTCATAGGTTTCCATGGAACAATTGCGATGGGTGTTGCATGCCAGTAGAAGACGCTGACTCCTTCCGGACACCTGGTCTTATCCCAGTTTGGATTCGTAATTGTTCTTCAGTTGACACCATTTGCACATCTTATTCGTCGTGTTTTAATGGACTTGAGTTTTGATTATTGATTGGTACTTTTTCAATTTTACTTCATATGTATATTTCATATACATTTGTAACGTAGACACACAAGCTGTCAGAGCTAGAGGTGTTCATACGAAATGAAAAAAATGCATGTTGAATTGATCAGGATGTGCAGTCTTAATTTGGGGTTTCCATATTGATCATACATATGCACATTATTCATCACTAAAGGTACATGCACTACAAGTACATTTATCATGATGATTCAGCATTATGTTGAAAGCAGTTAGATAGTAACTTATACAATTTAAATGTATAGCCTGCATGCCCCGTTTGGCTTTATTGAAAGTATAAATAATGTGCATAAGACCATGACAATACATAAATAATTATAAGATGAGTAACATCAGTAGATGTGTATGTCAATGCTACAATCAAACCTCCTACATGTACATGTAAAGTGTATATATTTACTATGCATGTATCTATTTTTGTTGCATACATGTACTTGAGGAGAAACTAATTAGAAAATAGATAAAACAAAATGAATCAAAATTAAAGAAAACATGTAGATAGGACAATTTCTTACCTGTAAACTGTATATACATATATATATACATGTATACATACATGTATACATACATGTATATACAAGTAAGAAATGACCCGTCGTGTGTACTTATATGGTCATGCTATTTTTTTCTTAAATGAATTCATGTGTGATCCCTTGTACATGTGAACGATGCAAGCACTCTTTTTATAGTCAAGAAGTATCTATTAAATTAACAAAAGAAACAAAAACATCCCCCCCCAAAAAAAAAAAACATAAAACGAAAAAAAAAAAGCAAAAAAAAAAAAAAAAAAAAAACATTCCTGTTTGGTGATTTATTTATCTACATTTATCAGTAAGTTTCATGAAACTAAGGATTAATAAATAAATAAATATATTTACTTTTGAGCTTGATTAGTTGAAGATCATTAAATTTATTTCAGACATCAAAACAGCAAAGGCAAGTTATTCTAATTCATGAATTGACTCTTCACTCTTAGTCTTATGAAAACAAACATTTAAACAGTACTTATACGAAACAAACTATAACATTTTCTGCCCGGTACATATTTTGAAGTTTTGAAAATAGGGACTTTAAAAACATGGAATTTGTATAAATTTGGAGCGAAAAATTATTCCCGAAACGTCAAAAAGTACTGCATATTTTTCTAAGTAATAACATTGCACGTTTTCCTATCTTGTGAACGATAGAAACATGGGCGGTAACTCTGTACGTATACCTCGTGGCGTATTTTGGTGTTGAAGTGTTTAAAGACAATGACATCGTGAGAGTAGCGACTGTTAAGATAACTTTGCACTATTAAACCACCAGTACACCGAAATAAAGTATAATTAACAAATTATACTTACGCAATGAGCAAAACGAATAATCCACTTCTAACTTCCTGTCCAAAATTTACAGGAACTGATGAAGTTTTGATATTGTCTCGTTGAATCTCGTTAACATTTCATTCGAACACTTCTGTATTATGCTTATAGTATAGCGATAAAAAAAAACTCCGAACACATAAGTAGGGGTGTATGTGATCAGGGCCCGCAGCAAGGAAAGGAACAAGGAAAATTCTGAGATAAATGTCTCAAAAATTAAGAATTTACTCATTATGAGTAAAATGTGAAAACTCGCGGACTATAAAACGACATTAGAATTTTCTCAACTGAGGCATGATTGTCAAGGTGCAGTGTAAATCTCGTCCAACATATGTCCCAATTTATGTCC
>BROG01001142.1:0-119836 GCA_030159075.1 Atrina japonica
TCACAGCGTCAAGGAATCCGAACCAACCGATCTAGGACAAAAGATTACACGCCCCGCGCTGTATGGGCAAGATCAACCGTAGTAGTGAGACAAAGTGACATAAGTTTGTTTGCGTGTATCAAGACTGTTTAATAGTGGTGAACGTTTCAAAGTGATCAGTGTTTTCAAGTTAATAAAAAGTCTTCCCACTCTATCGGCACACACCATCCATTATTCTTTTTCTTTTACTTCACCCCACATGTTTACGCAATCAGCCATAATCAAGCAATGACTATAGACTCTTAGACATACTCAGCAGGGTGTGGTGTCAGACATCGCGTGAGCGTTTCTTCTCCTACTTGCTCAACATCGTTTATTGAAACAAAAAAAGAGAAAAAATTTCTGTTACAGAAAATTATTCTGTTACAACAGAAGATCAATTTGAGTACGATGTAGTGTGATCGTTACTATCAGAGTCTTCTGATGAAACTCATTCAGAGATGGAGGCAACGGAAACAACAGCAAACCTCACAGAAAGTCAGAGATCAACTCGACCGGCAGTACCGACAGTGCTTAGACCATCTGGCAGCTCAGTATGTTTGTACTAAAAAACAGATTAGAGCTAGTTTTCGTCAACTACAGATGCCGATCATCATGACTATCAAGAGGAAGACAGATGATCTACTGGAAGCAGAACAACGTTTACCTCTGAAAAAGAAGGGCCACTCAACTCATTAGAAAAGTACTCTAAACTGTATTGAGATATGCTACATATATTAATTACTCTATAAAACACTTCTTCTCATAAACCTTCTAACTCATTTCATTGTATACACTGCACATTCAGTTTAAGGTTTCTTTTCGTAAGATATAAGTGGTCCTGAAAAGGACCGTCGTTTTTTTAATATCTGCCATGATTCATGAACAGAATCTCTTGTTAAACGGCAAACACTTCTCATCCATCTGTTCACTTGTTCTCTTTTCTCTACCAAACCGCAAAACAGAATTGAGAAGTAAAATTCGTCTCAGGTGAACATCTTCTTTTCCCTGATGAAAGTTCATATTAATCTTTCGTAACTTCTCTTTGATATCACGAATAATCTGATTGGTATCATATACCGGCACAGGTTCGTTTGGCACAGGTTCGTTTTCTTGTTCCATATTGCATTCCATGTTTGATTTTTAATCACTTTTAGACTGATTTCTCCTAGGCGCCTATCACTCTTTGCATTTTCATTTATGGAATCACGTTGCCATCGACGCATAGACCAATCATCAAAGAGGTCAAAGTTGACGAGACTGAGTACGTCGCGTGCGCTATACTGCTCATATAAAAAACTGTGTGCGTCTATTTTCACTGCGCTTCGATTCAGAAGACACATCAAAGACAAAGATCACAGTGCATACTGACAGTGAATGTGTATACAAGATGGTGAAACCAACTACAAGTAAAATTGAAGAAGTACCAACCAATAATCCAAACTCAAGTCAATTTTAACACGACGAATAAGATGTGCAAATGGTCTCAACATTGAGAACAATTACGAATCCCAAACGGGATAAGACCAGGTGTCCGGAAGGAGTCAGCGTCTTCTACTGGCATGCCACACCCGTCGCAAATGTTCCATGGAAATCGTTCTAGTTCGGTGAACGAATCAAATTTGGTAAAAAGGTCAAGTTTGGTGATGAGGTCAAGTTCAGTGAAAAGCATGATTGGTGAAATGGAGTCACTGTCTGTGGCCGTGATCCAGAATACTATCTAATATCTCTGACAGGGGGACTTCATAATGTTTAACAAGATCCCCGTATCGACCATAAAACTTCTTAAACGACGACTCCAAGCGTTCAACAACGTAAACTTGTGTAAGTAGTTTATTGGCTAGTCGTTTAGCTCTCAGAATAAAACATTCATAAGAATAGCATGCCCTGGCATAGCGTATAAGTTTTGAAATGAAAACGTATAGGCAGGAGAAGATGGAATATTATTACTTAGAAACGGGAAGTTTGTGATATGGAAATTGAAATCGAGGGATGTCATAGAGGGATGTGTGAAGTTGACCGCCTTTTCCAGTAAATCTAGGTAAGAAGCAGAAGTGTTGCTCTCTGTTGTGTCATTGATCACCTAGTTCAACAGGATACATCTGGCCGAGGTAATTCTGAAATTCTGAATTATTTATGGACAGAACATCGTCGATATGCCTGTAAGCAAAATTGAACCGAGATGCTAACTGTTTGTTTCCTTTGGAGAGCAGAGACTGTATAAATTCCGCTTCATAAGAATACAAAAATATGTCAGCCAAGAGAAGTGCACAATGGGTACCCATTGGAATGCCGACAATCTGTTGGAAAATTTTCCCGCAAAAACCACGAAGATGTTGTCTACTAGAAACCGCAGCATCTTGATAACATCGTCTTCAGTGTACTTGTTATTGGAATCAGAGTGTCCCTTGACAAAATAAGGTTCTTCATGAATATTTATATCTGCGATTTCCATTTTTGTATATAAAAGAGTTTTGTATAATGTCTGATGAGGGATTGTTGTGTAAAGGGTCGAAAGATTTGATGCTTGTAATATGTTTGAAATTTGGAGATTTTAAATGTTCCAACAATTCCTTTGAATTCTTTAGGATCCACATCTGATTGACTCCGCTTCTTGAGTAGGCCGTTATACAGTACTTTTGAAGACCTTGTTTAATATGTGTTAGAAGTTTGGTAATCAAAATAGATAAAGGCTTGGTGGAACACTTAGATGACCCCGCAGTAAAGCGGTGTTTATAGGGATTTTTGTGCATCTTCGGAATCCAATAGATATATGACAATTCAAGCTCCGTGTCACTTGAGGGTATTCCAAACAAATTTATGATTATCTAATATTTCAGACGTAGAGGAATCGGTTAGAGAGTATGTGGATTTCAAAGAAGTGTGTTTAGTCCAAGTTCCTCTTGTAGGATGCTGTAGTAGTATCGCCTGCTTTGTCAGCAAGAACGATGATAAAATTGTCATGGAGACGGGAAAGTTCTCTGACAACATCAGGGTCACGAAAAATTGAATTGTGTTTTGTGTCGACACAATGTTTAAGTCGTCGAATTCTTCGTTTAAGAACATTACTGATCGACTTAATCCACTCCGAAAGAGTATCAGTTTCGACATCTTTTTTCTTAGCGCAGCGTATGGCGTGCTTCTGGACAGCACAGTGTTTTGGATGGTAAAACCACAATACACTCTCAGCAAACTTAAGACCCAAGAGTGGGAGTACTTTGAGAGACAAAAGGCTGGTCTGGAAAGGTGGTGGCGTGCTGCTGAGGCTAAAAGAGCCGAGACCTGAAGGCCTGAGATGGTCAGCTGCCGGTGTTGGTAAGGGTTTTAACAACCCTAAAAACCAACGGCCCTTTTAAGGGCCACTCAACTTACTCGAAAAGAAACCTTAACTGAAAGTATGCAGTATTTTGTATGTGTTGTGTTATACTGTAGTGGTAAGCCTAACCTATAGTAGGTGAATGTGAACATTCACTAGCTCTTTTACTTCATCGATAAAATTTATTAGATAGAAATTTAAACTTGAAAATTCTAAAAATAGTAACTTTAAAAATCTAGAGAATAAGTTCAGTTAGACCTCTGAGAGATCAGTTGGCATCCGAAGCTCGAAGAGTAAACATCGCCAAAAAAAACCTCTGGTGAGTGTTTCAATTTTTTATTTTATATACAGAAGTACAAAAAAAACGCTTTAGAATAATAGATACTTTTTTCACAGTCTGAACTTGGATACTTGCTGAAACGATGTAAGTGAACAACTTCATATTTCACAACTTTGTCACTTTTGTACTTTTGTCACTTTGATTTCATAACTTAGAACATTGCACATGTTGCAGACTTTGAAACATGAGAACGGTACACACTTTGATGTTCTATGTATCTCTCCTGTCGTGAGATTAGTCAGTCTCTGAAAAACTAGATATTCAATGATTCCATAGCCAAGATGGCTACCCTTCCTTTACCTCCAGTTTTACTACCCACCCTCCCTCTCTGGTTCCGTCCCTACAGTCTATACAGAGTCATCTCCCTTTGTTCCACTTATACAGTCTGTAGTGTTGTTTCACCTATATAGTCTATGCACAGTGATCTCCCCTTTGTTCCACCTATACAGTCTATACAGAGTAATCTCCCTTTTGTCCTACTCATACAGGCTATACAGAGTGATCTTCCCATTTGTCCCACCTATACAGTCTATACACAGTGATCTCCCATTTGTCCCATCTATACAGTCTATACAGATTGATTTCCCTTTGTTCCACCTATAGAGTCTATACACAATGATCTCCCTTTGTACATACTCATAAACTCTATGAGTCTTAGTACAAGGATAACATGTTCAAGCTCGACTCGAGCTCGGCCTGCCGCTTCTCGCGCTTGCGCACTTGATACAGGATCGTCAACTCTCACTGGCTCTTTCTTCTTGTCGCCATTAGAACATGAACTCACTACCGGTATGACACACTTCGAGTATGACCTCACTTCCGGTATGACGCACTTCCAGTTATGACGTCACATGCGGCTCTCTGGCACGATGTTTGAATTGACCACTCAGGGGCCAGCATTATGATAACGTCATCAACAATGTCACTGGTGGCGCCCCCTAATTCAAAATTCAAAAATCGTGCCAAGGAGCTGCCTATAATTACTAGTATTAGTATACAAAATCGAAATAAATCTTTTTGGTAAAAAAGCTTATTCTCCTTTATGCTACCTTACAAAATTGGATTCAACACTGTTAACACGTTACGTAATTCATGGTCAACGTTGACAGTCTATGTGAAATATGAAGTTTCACTTTCTGCTTTGGTAGGCTCAATTAATTGCCGTGTACTTACATTGTTGTAGCTGTTGTTTTACTTCCGTAGTCTACCGCATAACGTCTCGTATGCACGAAGACGTATTTCAAATAAATATGGTGCGGATACAACCAAACCTGCTGCGACTGGATCCTTGTTGGTCCAGATGTAAATTCAATGTCTATTTTTTATGTAATATCCAGTAAATGCCTCGTTATCAGACGCTAGTATAAACTCATTATCAACAAGTTTGGCGTATCATATCTAACATTTGCATCTTTGTTGATAAAGTACAAATCGGTCCATTGCAGACTTACATGACATTAACAGAAGAACATTATGGATAGACAGTGCCGCTATGGATTAGAAAAAAATATGAATATACGGAGGTCGGACTTTGAGAATTACTTTTTAAATTTTCTTTGGTGTTTTTGAAGAAGTTAAAAGCACAATTCCTGAAAATTTTATTGCGAGGCGCGACTAATGATTTGTCTATAACTGAAAAGGGATTATTGATGGCCAGTGGTGGTAGCCTTTAATTAAGGTATACTGACGACGTTTTATCACTTAAAAATGAAAATTTTCATACATATGTCAATGCGATATACCCCAACAAACTAGAAATAAAAGACACTACAGAACCAAGCACACGCTTTTTATTTGGACATTTTACTTACTATTGACGGAGCCGACCTGTCTGATCGTGAGGCCGTGAGTTCGAGTCCAGTCGGCGGCAGGTCGGTTTCCTATCCTTCGAATGAGAAAGTAAAAAACCATGGTCCCGTGTCACAGTAGATGTCGGCACGTTAAAGAACCCTCACTGCTCAATAGCCGTAAGTGCCGAGCATAGGCCAAATAGGCCCTTCAGCGGCATTTAGTGACGTCTCCATATGAGTAAAAGATTCTTGAGTGGGACGTTAAACAACAATAAATAAACAAACAAACTTACTATAGACACATACAAATCTTTCTTGCTAAAACCACGATGTTGTTTACTAGAAACTCCAGCATCTTCATGATATCATCTTCAGTGTAATTTCTTTTGTAATCAAATTGTTCCTTCACAAAAAAGTTTCTTCATGACCTAACACTAAAATAGAAATGAGTTTGGTTTTAATTTTCTTGTTGTTTAAAGGGTCGAAAAATAATAAAAACTCTAGTCTTGTAATATGTTTGAAATTTGGAGACTTCAGACTCTTCAGACACACTTCTGATTGACTCCGTCTCTTGAGTAAGCTGTTGTACATTGCTTCTGAATGCCTTGCTCAATAATGTGTCAGCGGTTTGGTGAGTAAAATGAATAAAAGCTTGGTGGAACACCTAGATGACCCCGCAATGAATCGGTGTTTTGTGCATCTTCGGAATCCAATAAATGTATGGCAAGCACCGCCTCAATTATGTTTATTGCAAACGAAGTGAGATTCGATTTATGATCATCTTATATATTAGTGACGAAAACATCGGTGAGCGTGTAAGTAGCTTTAATCAAATCTTTGCTTAAGATAGTAACAATTGTTACTGGAAATAGTACTTTTCAAAATCATTCATCACATCCTGAAATTAGCGTTCATTTGGTAGCTTTTCCAAAGCATATAATTCATAATCTAATTACTTACATTTGGATATTTTTTTCTAATTTGACCGAAACTTGATGTTATTTACATATGTAGTACATTTGACGGACAAGAAGAAAGAAATGGGGTTGTGTGTATTTATTTTGGAAGCATACCGAACGTGGTTCTGTTTATTTATTTTGGTAGAGTCTTGTAATCATCCAATAGGGCTTACATGAACGACCATACATTACGTTGTTTTTAATTATACCGATAACTTGAAATACGTAAAACATTGACCGGTTAACAAATGCAAATTTTATCACAAATCCTCAGTCGTGGTATTTTCTATTTGTTTCCTTTTACGCACCCTCTTCCAGGTCACTGTCAGGTCGTTGGGTCAAATTGTTATTTGTTTTCAGTATTTACTACAAAATATATTATAGTCAAGATCAACCTGTTGATTTTATGTTTTACTGAGATAAAGATATACACAAATTGAAGATAAATTGAAATATATATATATATATATATATATATATATATATATATATATATATATATATATATATATATATATATATATATATATATATAATAGAGAAGTAATAATAATAGTAATAAAAAATAAAAAGAAGTAGTCAGATAGGATTTACCTGGACCCCCACTCTATATAAAAACATGACTCAAGGGACGTGAAACTCACAAATTCTGTTAACTTTACCCAGTTGGTTTCTAACATCATGAAGATAAATTGGGTTTCAGCAATTTTTGTTTTCCCGTTATCAATACGAACTGACGTAATAATATCGTAATGACGTAATCGCACACTTGACCACGCATTATTTGACAATGTATATCATACATTTCTTGTCTTTATACGAGGGAGATATGAAGATTTATTCACTCTAAGCCAATCATATTTATCCCTCATACAAGAGCAATAAAATGATTATCATACCGATATGAAAAAGTGAAAAAGTAAACAAATATCATTGAAGTTTCAGGAAAATATTGTTCAAGACAACAAACTTTTGTAAGAATATAATTAAATCCGATGTAAATATGGTTTTACTTACTATAGACACAAACGGGAAATTGGCAACTAAGCTTTACGACAAACGCAACGATTTCGGCTTTCCCATCGTAAATTTTCCACATTAAGGTAGTAATATCCCGCGGTATATGGAGTTTATATTTCACAAATGATCTGATATGGCAAGGCTTGTTCAACATATGAACATTTCATATACAGAGATAAACTACTCACTGACAAATTATTGACACAGGGATATCGAAAACCGCGTTTGATGTCAACGTTCCGCAAACTTTATGATCGGTATAATAGTCTTGTTTGCGACTATTCTGTTTCACGTAGTGAAATGTTGAGCTGCCTTTTCGTTGTTGATATGTCTGACCCAACTGTGACAAGGATTCGTTTCTCACGTATTTCATTTGGACTTGACTGTGGACTCAAGGCGGGTGTGACCGGTCGACAGGTGATGCTTACTCCTCCATGACACCTGATCCCACCTCTTGGTTTCCAGAGGTCCGTGTTGTCCATTTTTTCCCAGATTTGTATCTATATCCTGGACATCATATAGATTTATACTAAAATGTTTTATATTTCTAACATTATGGACAGAACTGACTTTCAGTTTTTTGTTGCAGTATTTTCCAGTTATCAATAATGTATTGACGCAATTTTATCATAAAAAATATCACACACACACACACACACACACACACACACACACACACACACACACACACACACACACACACTTAGCACGCATTATTTGACAATGAATCCGATATAAATATGGTTTCTAACATCATGACCAGAACTGGATTTCGGCTTTCTGTAACAATATTGTTTGTCCTTACCCTGTATGACGTAAGTATATCATAAACGACAGTTATATTACACATATGCTACTGTACACATTATCTGGCATTACAGATTTAGCAATTTTAATATTGTACCAGCTAAAATTGCATCTTGTCGTTTCCTCAAGACAGGTGCTTAAAGTATAATGTATCCATGATACAATTACAGTCGAACCCATTTATAATGAAATTTGTTACACTGAAACCCTGCTTTATTTAAAATGATTTTGATCCCCTAGCCGTATTTCTTTATTACCATAACAACAATGATACTTTGAAAACCCTGTTTGTTTGAGAGAAAAGATCCCCTTCAATATTTCAGTGTATCCGGGTTCGACTGTACATATACTGTTTGTCGACATCTGTCATCCTGGAAACGTGTACGCCCACTCTTACGTCATCTTATCAACAACCAATGATGTCAAACCTCAAAGATATATGTTCAATCCATGATTGTGGGTTAATTCTAATTGCCTTTGCTGTAATGGGTTTAGACAAACAATTGGTTTTTGGAATAAACGTGCCGTCGTTCCCAGGAAAGATCTGAAATTATAAAATATGAGAAATTGACTAAAAATATATACCTGTATTGGCGTAATATAGAATTTACTTTTTGAAGTGTGTTCGAAATAAATCTCTCAGTCATATTGAGGGGTCCGTTTAATTATGGCATGGGGTAATTACAAAAAACAAAGAAAGTGCACAAAACGGACAAACGGAAAAGTAGAAAGACTAAAAGCGATATGATTTAACAAGATACCAACCACTCAGATATTTGGTCTCCGGGCATAAAATGGTACTGTACTTACGTAGTCCGTATCTGAATCAACTTTGTAGGTTTCCCAAGTCATCATATCGCTGGAATAAAGAATCTTGTAAAATGTGACCCACTGTGAAATTGAAGCTTTACCCGAGTCTCTCTCCAATGTAATGATACCGGTAACCGTTCGAGCTTCTGGGAAATTCACCTACAACATAATTTCACCAAAAAATGATATATGCAATCCGCAATACAGAAGGGCTTCATACATCGAATTAAGAATATAAAAATTTCAGATACCAAAGTATAAATCAATAGAATGTCCAGGACATAGATACAAATCCGGTAAAAATGGACAAACACGGACCTCTGGAAACCAAGAGGTGGGATCAGGTGCCATGGAGGAGTAAGCATCCCCTGTCGACCGGTCACACCCGCCGTGAGTCCACAGTCAAGTCCAATGAAACAAGTGAGGAGTGTATCCTCGTCACAATTGGTACAGACGTCTCAACAACCGCCAACGAAAAGGCAACTCAACATTTCACTTAGTGAAACAGAGTAGTCGCAAACAAGACTATTATACCGACCGTAAAATTTGCGGAACGTTGACATTAAACGCGGTTTTCGATATCCCTGTGTCAATAATTTGTCAGTGAGTAGTTTACCTCTGTATATGAAATCTTCATATGTTGTGCACGCCATGGCATATCGGATCATTTGTGAAATATAAACTCCATATGCGGGTGACTGAGGGATATTACTACTTAAATGTGGAAAATTTACGATGGGAAAGCCGAAATCGTCGCGTTTATCGTATAGCTTAGTTGCTAATTTCCCGTCTGTGTTTATATTAAGTAAAGTGTCTAAGTATGAAGCGTGTGTGCCTGATTCTGTTGTATCTTTAATTTTTAGTTCGCTGGGATATATCGCATTGACATATGTATGAAAATTGTCATTATTAATTGACAAAACGTCGTCGATATATCTAAATGTCAAATTAAAGGACACCGCTAACTTTTTTCTTCTTTTGATTCAGCAGTTTCTGAATGAAGTCTGCTTCGTATGAATAAAGGAACAGGTCGGCCAATAAAGGAGCACAATTGGTTCCCATAGGAATGCCGACAGTTTGTTGAAAGACCACGTCTCCGAACATTACAAATATATTGTCTGTTAGAAATTCCAGCATGTTTTTTTATATCAACTTCAGTATATTTATGTGTAGAATCAGAGTGGTGTTTGACGAAATAAGTATCCTGATAGCCAATCACTAGATATTTAAATTTTTCGGGTACCACCTTTTAGTGAAAAAACAGTTGTCTATGATGCTGAAAAGTCTTTCTTTTAATTTTTTATGTGGAATAGTAGTGTAAAGAGTAGAGAAGTCATAAGTTTTGATAATTGTGTGTGCCTTCAAATTTTCTAAAAGCTGTTTAGAATTTTTAAGTATCCACATCTGATTTACACCGCTTCTGGAATAAGCAACTGTACAGTATTGTTGAAGTTTCTCCTTAATGGCTGTCAATAAAGGAGTTCTTGTTGTAGTAATGCAGTAAGAGAGAGAGAGAGAGAGAGAGAGAGAGAGAGAGATCGAGAGAGAGAGAGAGAGAGAGAGAGAGAGAGAGAGAGAGAGAGAGAGAGAGAGAGAGAGAGAGAGAGAGAGAGAGAGATCCTTTCCTACTTGTATATACTGATTGCTGTCAATGGATCCTGCACACCATGCCCCTACATATCCCGAGCGTTCACTAGAATACAACCTGAATTTGTTGTGATTTCCATCGTGAACGCTAGACCACGTGACCATATCATCACTGATCCCATTAGGTCCGGACACCAGGTATTTTCCACAGGTTTGGCAATCTGAGAAAAATTATTTATTCAAAATTATTATTTTTTGTCATTTAGTGTTCATAAGTTTAGTCCAGTCAGTTATGGTAAATATGTTTGAGAAACCCTATGACCCCGGTGAATTAAGACTTCCATAAAGATGGTAAAGTCCCATAACTCATTATCAATTAAATATCGTCAAATTTTTGCCATGATTAAAATCAAAGTTCTGAAAGTACTGATACGAATTGATGGTAATCGTAAATTTTAATGAGGTATAATACACTCAGTTTACTGAATACTTTTTAATTCGGTAAAATAAGGTGTTACAAAAAAGTAACTAAAAATCGGGTCAGACATTTGGCCTAACGTGAGTACTGGGCATAATATTGTTGTTTTTCATCATTCACATATAAAATTTTGCATTCACATTGATGATTTTCCTGTAAAAACTGAATGTGTTGAGTACGGTTTTCAAAACTTGAGTACGTACTCAAACAATTTCTGAATATTTCTTCAAATGAGCAATGATTTTTACATTATTTACAATTGTATGAAGTCAATGTACATACATGTCCAGTTACAGAACACCTTTTGTCCGAATTTACCTGAAAATCATGAAAATTTAGTACTGAGTAAATTTGGTGACTTCGGGCCCTGATGGTTTTATTATTATGCAACCAACTACTACATAGATCAGCAATGTGATCATAAAAACTTGTGCTTATAAACACGGTTTCATCGATATTAAATTTCTGTGCGACAGGGCAGTATTATACCCTTACGTTATACTTCCTATCAGTAGTCTTAAATCTCAAGGTCAATACGTGTACATGTAAAACATTTTCCAAACTTCAAAGACTATCGCGAGTTTCTCATCAGTTAAGATCACGTAAATGAGGAATGACGCAACTTCTATGTCCTACTATGACAGATCTTGCCAATACACAGTAAGGGAAACGTGACCAAAACTCATTTGCATATTAATCGTTAACAGTCCAGTTTATCGCTTTGAATGTCAATTCTATCACAAGAGTATAAACGGTAAAAAATAATTGAAAAGTAACATTCTAAAGAAAATTTATAATTTCTTAAAATTCATAAAGGACGCCGTACTGGCCTTTAAAAGCATATATTTCAACAAGTCTTGTAGACATATATTTTCCAGTGAATTGTTACTATATTTTCGTCATTTTAAAAAGCGAAAATATACGAATAAAGGTGTGATTTGGAAATTTCAATCTTGAAGTTGAGTTTATGTTGCTGAAATGCACATTCATGTGTAATTTTGCGTCGATATAATGTGTTATGAAACCCATACTGCAAAATGTTCTTTAACTTGTTCCCAGTTAACAACATAGCATAACATAACTGCGTTGATGTTCCATCAACTCGTAATTACCTTGTTGATATAAAACATCGGAATTAGGGAATAAATGCTCAAATGTATTGATAGGAAACGAAATGTTGCAAATATAAAAAATAGATACTAAAGATACTAAAGTATAAATCTTTAGGATGTCCAGTATATAGATACAAATCTGGTAAAAATGGACAAACACGGACTTCTAGAGACCAAGAGGTGGGATTTTGTGCCATGGAGGAGTAAGCATCCTGTAGACCGGTCAAAATGAAATACTTGAGGAACGAATCCTCGTCATAATTGGTACAGACGTCTCAACAACCACCAACGAAAAGGCAACACAACAATTTACTTAGTGAGACAGAGTAATCTCAAACAAGCCTATTATACCGACCATAAAATTTGCGGAACGTTGATATCAAACGCAGTTTTTCTTTGCTGATGTCATTACATATTGGTACAAAAAAACAGACAAACAAAAATATATTAAAAGAAAATGTCAATGTCTACGACCTGACATCCTGATATGCTTTAGTCTCTATGAATGACATATTTGTATATTGATTTAGCTCTTGCCTATTGGCGCTTTTGGGCCTTAAACATAATGTAAAAGATACCAGATATCAAAGTGTTAATCTTCATGATGTACAGTAGACAATATACAATGGACAAACACGGACCTTTGAAAATTAAGAGGTGTGATCAGGTGCCATGGAGGAGTAAGCATTCACCGTTGACCGGTCACACGTGAGTCCACAGACAAATTCAAATGAAATGAGTGTTAAATAAATCCTCGTCACAATTGGTACAAACGTCTCAACAACCGCCATCGAACAGGTAACTCAACATTTCATTTAGTGAAACATAGTTATAGCAAACAAGGACATTACACCAACCGTAAAATTTGCTGAATTCTAATGTTCTTGTGACAACTTATCAGTAATACTTGTATTTACCACTGTATATGAAATGTTTATTGTTGTTTAACGTCCCACTCAAGAATATTTCACTATATGGAGACGTCACCAAATGCCGGTGAAGGGCTTCAAATTTTGGCTTATGCTCGGCACTTACGGCCATTGTTTAACGTACCGACACTTACTGTGACACGGGACCTCCAGTTTTTACTGTCTCATCCGAAAGACAGGAAACCAACCTGTCGGCAGCGGGACTCGAACTCACGACCTCACGATCCAGAGTCGAGCGCGCTACCGACTGAGCCAGACTGAGCCAGGCCGGCTCGAATATTCATATATAGAATACACTTTGGCATGTGATATGATGTGAAAAAAATTGTATCGGTAACTTCCTTGATTACACACAACAATTTTACTTCTAATACAAAAGGTCAAAGGTTTCACAGATATATCCATTTCAATTAAACTTACTTTTCTCAGTTTGGCTTGTTGCGACTTTATTCTTGTAGATCATAGCAGAATTACCTGTAAAAGAAATGGGACAATGACAAATTAGTATGGTAGTATGGTAGAGTTAATCAACTGCCAAACCTTGGTTTCTCAAGAAATTTTCACAAAATATAAAGGGATTTAAGAATTCTTATGCCTGTGTATGTATCTGTTTTGTATTATATATCAAATTACGTAGTAAAAAGAGGTAAAAAAAATATAGCTATGGCCACTTTAAGCTTTTAACTATATTACCTTGATCTGTTTTATTTGTACACTTACAAGAAAGCAAGGACACGAACCACTTTGTTGTTGTTTATGTGGGAGTTATGATACAATTTATTTGTTTTAACGTCCCACTCGAGAATCTTTCACTACCGACTGAACCAGGTCGGCTCCGAACTGATGTGAATGACGGTTTTGCCACCTTGGGTTTGTTAATATATAGCTTTAGTTATAGGCTAGCACGGGATAACAAAATAATCTATTTATACAGGGTAGAGTAAACAAGTAAATTGGTACAAAATACATAAGATATTTAAACCTAGCGCCTCAAAAAATTAAATGATTGCTCCCTTACGGCAGTCTTTATAACTTACCGCTGTTCACTGAGGCGAATCGAAGTATTTGTCACTGTAAACAAAACTTTACAATGTAAAACCTTTCGAGTATTACATTACAAACATAAGCCAGATCTCAAAATTTAATTTACAAATGTTACCACGTTGATACTTTCAGTCAATTTGACATAGTCTGTATGAAATATAAAGTCTGTCGCTAAGTTTAACCCATCTACCCCTGAAAATAATAGACTCGACTGAAAATGAAAATAACATATGGACCAGTCCAAATGTTTGGTTAGGCGTGTATGAGTTTTTCTGCCCGGATCGCTTAAAATCATGGAAGAATTCCGGCTTAGAGTTAATACGCGTAAGGCCTACCTTGATTTCTTGTACTCACATTGTTCTAGCTGTTGTTTGACTTCCGTAAAATTCCGCTCAATTTGTTCAATGTTTTTCTCGTATAACGTCTCGTATGCACGAAAACGTATTTCTAATAAATATGGTCCGGATATAACCAAACCTGCTGCGACTGAAATCAGAACGTTTTTAAAAATGGACTCCATGTTGGTATTTGTTGATTATAGGCAATGGATTTTCCACGATTTATTTATAAACTCGGTTTGAATTAAATCCTACCCGTGTACGTCATTCTAACGCTAGGTTTTCTCTATACAACTAGATTAAATAATATTGAACAAGTTGGTTTAAACTGGCAATATTTCATTGAATAAAATACCCGATCAATACAACAGAACACATTCACCCTTATAGACACATTTGTACGGAAGCCTATAACGGTCACTTGAAAATATATTATGTCGTAACTACGACATACTATCTCGTAATTACGACATAATGAAATTACGACATGAATAAGTCGAAAGCACGACATAACTAATGTCGACTTAGTTATGTTTTTTCTTCAAGTGATCCTTATAGGTCTGCACACGCACGCACATACACGCGCGCGCGCACACGCACGTACACATACACATACGCACGCACACACAAACACACACACACACGCACGCACACACACACACACACACACACATCTCTCTCTCTCTCTCTCTCTCTCTCTCTCTCTCTCTCTCTCTCTCTCTCTCTCTCTCTCTATATATATATATATATATATATATATATATATAAAATATAGATATCAATAATCAAGTTATTAATCTCCAGGACCCAGTTGCACAATACATTGTTAAATTTAACCTACAGTTAACCCATTGGTTTAACATTGGTTAACTGCATGTTAAATTTAACATCCTGCTGTGCAACTGGGTCCTGGATGTTAAGAAGTTAATATACAAATCTGGTGAATATTGGACAAGCAAGAAGTGGGATCAGATGCCATGGAGGAGTTGGCATTGACCCCGTTGACCAGTCATTTGTTCTACAGTCAAATTCAAATAAATTAAGTGATGAATGAATCCTCATCACAGTCGATACAGTCGACTCAATAACCACTGCCGAAAATTTTAAACATATCACAGTAAATGTTTGTTAACCAATCAGGAACACTTTAGATGGAGGAAATAAATAAACAAATTAAAAGTATACACGATAATCAAACAGGAAAGCTAGCTCTCTCTAGTAGTGTAGTTAAACACGCAAGAATATTGTCTCAAATTCACAGTATCAAAACATACGACTTCTCTACTCTTTACACAACAATTCCACATGAAAAATTCAAAGGGAGACTTTTTATCATAAAAAACAACTGTTTTTTCAATAAAGGTGGTACCCGAAAATTTAAATATCTAGTCATTGGTTATCATGATTATTCTTATTTATTTTGTTCAAAACCACTCTGATTCTACACAAAAATACACTGAAGATACTGGAATTTCTAATTAAAATATATATTTGTAATGTTCGGAGACGTGGTCTTTCAACAAACTGTCGGTACTCCTATGGGAACCAATTGCGCCCCTTTATTGGCTGACCTGTTCCTTTCTTCATACGAAGCAGACTTCATTCAGAAACTGCTGAATCACAAGAAGAATGACACTACACTGCCCAATTCTGGTATCGAACCCGGGTCCCATTGGCGAGAAGCTGGTGAGCAAACCAAGGTGCTACCCGGATTAATCGTTCAGATTATATAACTACTAAATCTATAGGTCTACCGAGGTAAATTGACACAATGAGGCAAAATAATATCATAACAGTGGTGACAGGGGTATTGTTGATACAGATATATTAGAGCTTCAGTAATGCATGGAATCCGTACAAGTCAATACGTTTTATGTCTACAATATATTTTTGGAAAATAGACCGTATTGTTTTGGTTTTAGACAATCACGGATGTGTCACTTTACCTCGATAGACCTGTACATTGTTTATTTAAAGTCACATTCCGGGTGACTTGTTGTGATTTTCTGGACGTTATTGCAATTTTTGACATTTTCATTAGAAAACCACTCCTAACCGACAAAAATGAAAAAAAAATTCAAACAATCCGACGCATTAATGGAGTTATTAGGGGGATTCCGTAAGAAATTCTTAAATTTACCTTAGTGAACGGCTAATATAAAGGGTGTGCTCAATTCACCGCGAGAGTAGGCTACTGTGCCGGCACAGTCTCAGAACATGTTACAGTCCAGTCTACCAGGACAGGGAGTAGTTATTTCAAAGATGTCGACAAAATTTATATAATTCACGTAAGTTTAGGGCTAAATTGCTTGCCCAGGACAGTGTTCCAGAGCATTTGATTGGTGTTCCACTTGTCTGGATTGTCATGGACAGTGAAACGAACATGCTCAATACAGCGTCACCACGTGACCGGCAACACCTTACCGTTTATAAATAGATCAATGTGTAAGGTGTTTAAACCAAGTATCCCATGGTGCGTCCAATCAACTGAATTTCAAATTGCACCAGGGGAAAACAGATTTGCATATGTATCCTGGACTTTCTGAAGATTTATACTTTATATCTGAGATTTTATATTATATCAACAGCCTGCAGATCACCTAACAGGACGGATGAAGATAACATCTTGATAAATGACCTTGATAAATGACATCACAGCTGTTAACTCGAATAGTTGCAGCGCCCTCTATAACACTTTCGTTTCTCGGGGGCTTGAAGGCAACATTTCACTGGACTCTCTAGCTCTGTACATATTGTACAGACCAATCAGAGACGATTGCCAAGTTGAGGGTGCGCACTAAATACTTCCGGGAAAGAATCCCAATTTTAAAAAGAACGTTTCTCAAAGAATTCGGCTTTTAGAAGATAAATATGACTTTAAAATTCAAATATAAACGTGAATTTATTTTGTTCCACTGCACATGTTTCCAAACAATTTATAACAACTCCTCCTATTTTTCGCGCCACATGTTAAGATAAATAAATCCCATGATTTTCTAGTATCGGCGGAATATAACGACTAGCATTATTCGGGTTACACAGCTGTCAGAGATAAAAACAAATCATCATATATCCTGTTGGGCGGAAACTTCAACTTACCCGACATCCACTGGGTTTCAGGAAGAGTGAATGGTCACCAAGTATCAATGGTGGGATAAACGAGGCAAAACAAAATGGAGATGACATAGCTTTGGAACAGATAATACAATTTCCAGCCCGTGGCAGCAATACTCTCGACTTCTTCATTTCACATCCAACCATCATTAACAAATACAAAGCCCTTCCATCACTGGATAGAGGCGACCATGATACTGTGTTGATTGACCTTAACTTAACAGTATATCATCAGCATACAACCACTAGTAAATCCTACTATGGGATATAGCAGATAAAAACACCGCTAAGAAAAACACAACAAAGATGACAACCTCATGCATATATCTAATACATCAACTGATGTACTATGGGAGATCCATCGGTTCCGCCATTGAGGACAACATCCCCCCTCAAGGTCAGCAGAAGACGATACTCGAATCCTCGGATTTAAAATTAAGCGACTGTTGAGATGTCAAAAGGCCTTTTTCAAAGCCCGTCAAACCATCAACACCACGTATTGAGCAAGATATCGTCAACTTAAGGCCACAGCCCAAAGAAAAGGCAGAAAGGTCAATGATGAGTTTATCGATGGCGTAGTACCAGAAAAGAAAACGACAAGACTCACAAGGAGGATCGTCCCTCCAAAAATCTGACAGATTTCTGTACAATGAAACCTAAGATTTTAAACCAACAGTTCAACTCAGTGTACACAAGGGATAACACAACATGGATGCCTGAAAAAGGTCCCAATCCATACTCAGATATGCCAGATATTAGTGTCAGCAATGCAGGAGTCTTGATATTACCGAGGAATATCAACTCCCATAAAGACGGAATGCATGCAAGATTGCTCCACGGGTTTACTGAACAAATCTCACCAATTCTGACCAGTGCTCCAAATTTCATTTGATACAGGCTCTATCCCTAGTGACTGTATATCAGCTTCTACAGCCCCTATCTTCAAGAAGGGAGACAAACACCAAACCTCCAACTGTCGGTCAGTCTCTTTGACATCCATATCATGCAAACTCCTGGAGTACATTATAGAGAGTCAAGTAATGGACCATTGACCAGCATTTCATCCTTAGTGACAACCAGCATGGATTTAGATCTAAGCGCTCATGCGAGACATAACTGACCGTCACCATAGACGGTATCTCCCGCCAATTTGCTTATGGAGTTTAAGTGGATATAGTGCTACTTGACTTTTCCAAAGCATTTGATAAATTCCCAGACGATAGACTATTATACAAGCTGGGATTCTATGGAGTAAGAGGCTCTACACTACCAACAGACAGCAGCATGTCTTACTAGATGTCCACTCATCCACAGCAGATGTCATGTCTGGAGTGTCATATGGAACAGTTCTCGGTCTGCTACTCTTTCTTTCCTTTATAAATGACCTTCTCAGAGACTCAACTATTTGCAGACGACTGCTTGTTGTATCGTCCAATCCAAACCAGAGACGACACTAAAGTGCTGAAACAGGACTTGTCATCACTAGAGAAGTGGGAGAAGGAGTGGCAAAAGGCAGTTCATCTGGAGAAGTGTCGTAATCCAGGTGTTACTCAAGTGTAGTCCATCAACGCTGAATACACACTTCATTACCATCATCTTGAAGTCATGTACTCAAACAAATACCTGGAGGCTCCATCAATAAGCACCTAAAGTGGGATGAACACACCAATTACATCTGTGCAAGAGCTAAAAGGACACTCGGATTCCTCAGACGAAACCTTAGAGGATGCAAAACATGAGCTTGGAAGCATTACACAAATGGCCAGCAGGCTGAACTGGGAACAGGTACAGGTGGGAGAGTTAAGATCCGCCTCCTCCTGCTCCATAAGATTCAACATAGCCTAATAGCAATATCATTAGATGCCTATTTCATACCCACGGACACGAGGAAAGCACTCTTTCCGCATCCAAAAAAGAAGGGAAAATGAGCACCTTTACTCCTTTTTCCCAATAACCATCAGGGACTGGCACAACTTACCACCAACCGTATCATCAGCTAGTTCCTTGGAGGAGTACAAAGTGGGACTGAGCATCTTACCACCTGCCCAATTCTTAATTCACTGAAATGACAGCAATTTTAAACTTTTTAGCACACCTGAACCAAAGGCTTTTGATGAAACTTTATAGGAAGCAAGTACTCAATGTCCTCTACCAAGTTTGTTCATTTCGTCCCGATCGGCCTATGGGTGGATCCAGGGTGGGGCAAAAGAGGCCCCAGTGGGTACCCCTCTTTAAAAATCTTCTCCTCCAGAACCGATGGATGAATTTTCCACATTTTCGACTTCTTCTCCAAAACCCCTGAAGGGATTTTGATGAAACTTTATATGAAGTAAAAACTTAAGGTCATCTACCAAGTTTATTCATTTCAGCCCCATCGGCCCAGGGGTGGATCCAGGTGGGGCAAAAGAGGTTCCAGGGGGTATCCCTCTTTAAAAAACCTTCTAGTTAATTTCGTTGAAATAGGAAAATAAATTTTTGACGCGTTATTTACGTCTTTTTAGACTTTGTAATTTTCATTCATTTTTGTATGATTTCTTTGATTTTCTCCCCTATCATTCATTATGATGCATGTATTTTATGTGTTTTACCTGTGGTTTGGTAGATAAATGCTTTCCTTAGACAATTTTCCTGAAATTTAATTTTTTGATTTTTTTAGACTGCAAAAATGAGGGTGGGGGTGGGAGTAATTTTCCACATTTTGGACTTCTCCAAAATCACTGAAGGGATTTTGATGGAACTTTACAGGAAGGTCCTCTATTGAGGTTGTTCATTTCGGCCCGATCGGCCCAGGGATGGATCCAGGGAGGGGAAAAAGAGGCCCAAGGGGGTACTCCTCTTTAAAAATATCCCCCAGAACCGCTGCCTGAGTTGAAAACTAACTGTATCTGAGTGATCTATATAGATGTATGATTAAAGTTTCTTAATTTCGTTAAAATTGGAAACTAAATTTTTTACGCGTGTTTGATGTCTTTTTAGACTTTGAAATTTTCATTCATTTTTGTATGATTTCTTTGATTTTCTATCCTGTTATTCATTATGATGCATATATTCATGTGTTTTACCTGTGGCTTGGTAGATAACTGCTTTCCTGAAAGGATTTTGCTGAAATTTAATTTAGAATTTTTATGAATTTTTTAAGACTGCAAAAATGAAGGTGGGGGTAATTTCCCACATTTTCGACTTATTCTCCAAAACAGCTGAAGGGATTTTGATGAAACTTTATAGGAAGTAAGTACTCAAGGTCCTCTACCAAGTTTGTTCATTTCGGCCAGATCAGCCTAGGGGTGGATCCAGGGTGGGGCAAAAGAGGCCTCGAGGGGTACCCCTCTTTAAAAATCTTCTCCTCCAGAACCTGTATGGATTGAAAAACTAAATGTATCTGAGTAATCTTCATAGGTGTATGATTAGAGTGTGGTAATTTCGGAAAACTAATTTTTGACATGTTTTTGACATCTTTCCCAGCTTTGTCATTTTTATTAATTTTAAAGTCTCCTTAAGGAATAAGGAGTGTTAAAATAATTTGTAAATTTGAGATTCCCATATTTGTAAGATACCAACACAGTTCACGTGAGCGATGTGGCCCATGGCCCACTTGTTTAATTGTATATATTGCCCTGTGGAGTTTTTATCTTGATCGCCACAACGGAGTGTAGCCCTCAACATTTGAATACTCTCCTGACTCGAGAGAAGACAATATCTTATTATTATCGTTTTTTAAAATGTCTCAAATTATAAGTCAAACGTAGTGTGTCTTTTTACACAAATATAAACATGAATCCCTTAAACAAAAGTTGAGTTTTTTTGGATTAAATTATTAGTACTAAAATCGAAACTGCTAATAGAATCCGTTTAATGCGGATAAGAAAACTTGGTGTCATTTTAAATTTATTTTTAGTATGAGAAGAACAAATGGCGAAAAGTGAAACTGGAGCTCAGGTAGGTATTTACTCTAAATGCTTACGAAAATCTGTATCTCTTTTTAAATGCATGTCTTAGAATAACACCGTTCCATGAAATATGTGTCTTGTATTATTTCAGTTATAGGCGTGCTGCAGTAAGGATTACAAATACGATGGATTAGTAAATTGATAGACTCGTCACATATTAATTTCGATCCGTAGATAAGTCGGAATATCACATTTTCGACCCATCAACGGTAACTTGGATATTAGATATCCTAGTATCAGCCTTGAAGAACCTAATTATTATTAAGTTATTTTGAATTGAATGAATTTTTTTGTTTTTAGAATTATAAAAGAAAGAAATTTTTACATATATATACCAATTTTAAACTGTATTATCCATGTCATGAGTAGTTTTGGGGAAAGTATTTAACAGCCATGAAGGGATGATATGCCATAAAATAGTCCTCAAAGATTAGACCCTTTCACTATAACTGTAGTCCTGTAACTTTGAGTGGGAAAATGATACAGATTCCTGGAAAAAGACGTCTTTGTTTTTGCAGTTATCTGTATCATTTTGCCACTAAAAGTTAACGTGAAAGGTTCTGTACGATATACCACTAGAAACAGGACTCTATACATTTACCATTAATATTGATAATTTTGGTGCTTACATGGAAACCAAATGAAAACAAAACATGGTTACTTTGCAATCATCTTTGGAAATGTCTACAAGATGTGTCAGAAGAGTGATTGTTGCCAGCTACATGTATAATAATTATCAGGATACTGCGCCTACCCAAATCAAATTGTATCCGAGACTCCGAGACAAAGATTAAAATAAACCAAATGTGCATGTCTATGAACTTTCTCGTGTGAGGTCGCCATGAATATTATGCAACATAGTCTAACCTAAGGTGGGGCCTTACTCAGAGTCATTTAATATTTTCACACTGGTATTACTTACAAACAAAGCAACACCACTGCAAGTAAAAATTTGGATGACAGTTCAGTGTTGGCCACTGTAATAACTAAAAATTTACACTGTATTTAATCATCAGCATCTGAATAAAATGGACTCTTCTATAAATCAATGAATTAGACCAGTCTAAATGTGTCCTTAGGGGTGAATGAGTTAATGACCGTAATTATCTTCTATATTTTCTTGCAGCTTTTTGCACGACTTAGAAGTCGACCATCTGTTCGGGGTTTACAACCAGAGCTTTTTCAATCGGGGCCAGATCCTAGAGATGTAATCGAGTTTTGGGGACAAGAAGGGACAGGTAAAACAGAAATGCTGCTACATCTAGTCTCGTCAGCTATACTTCCCGAGTCATGGAGGAATGTTAAATTAAACGGAATTGATGCTGGTATTATATTCTTTGACAATGATTACAAGTTTTCAATTTTACGACTTGTCATGCATATTGAAAGAAAAATACACTTGGCCTGTAGCGTTTCTTCAGAAAATCCAAATGATATATCTCCAAAACCAGAGGACATTGAGAATTTCATCAAAGATTGTCTGTCAAAATTTCAGTTGATTCGTTGTACAAATAGTTCCCAGATGATAATGACATTGCATAATTTAGAGGAGACATTATCAAGCCATCCTAATGTTGCCATAGTAATAATCGATAGCATATCATCGTTTTATTGGCTAGACAGATGTGCTGGAGGCGAGAACACAAATGCACAGGAAGCAAATATGAATTTGGTTGTAGAAATTTTAACTAAACTAATAAATAATTTTAATTTAATCATAATTGCCACAAAATCTGAACTTTTTCAAAAGAGAGTTAAAGTTAAAGAGGACCTCGAGAATCTTGATGTTGCTTGCCATTCTCCTGCAGATATAAAGAAATGGAAATCAGATTCAAACATTACCCAGAATTCAGCAGAATACATGTGTAAATCATGGCAGAAGTTAGTGAAATATAGATTTATATTCGAGAAGGATAAAAGTCATACAAAAGACAGTTCATCTAAATTTAATATCTTGTGCAATTTCAACAACCAGATTAATAAAGTCTCATTTGTTATAGATGACAACAAACTTTGTTTCAATACAACTATGAAGTCAACTTATAGTAATGAATTTTCTGTAGTTAAATAAATTTTGTCTCAAAGAGTTTACCAAATTATTTGTTCTGTATGAAGCAGTTTCTGGTACATGTAGACAGTGAAACCTTGTCTAAATACCACCTCACTTAGGAGAACAACTCCCAATTAAGACCAAAAATATTCAGTCTCTTTATAACTATTACATATGACCAGACCCTCACTTCCATGTAAAAGATTACTTTGTTAACCAGACCATCTCAGGATTTTCCTCCCTATCATATGGGGCCGAAATAAGGCCCCATTCCCAATGCAACAACATTACAATTTTTCCCAGTATGCAGTCCAAATTTCCCAACTGAAGTCAAATGTCTATGATTTTGAAGAGATTCTTGTATTTTCACAGTTTTGTGTATTTCCAGATTTCCCAATTTCAATAAAATGTTGCTGAAATTCCCAGTTCAAAAGGCCAAGGCCCCATTCCCAAAAGTATGTGGGAAAATCCCTAAACTTTGAGTCAGTCAGCAGGCCTTTTTCTGTCAATTTTGGGAAAATGCCATTGGTAACCCAATTGGGAATTTGTGTTGTAATGGAAAAAATTGTTTGCACACATGGAAATCTAAATGTATTTTTTTCAAATTGAGAAAAAATACAGTAAAACCTGGTTTAGAGACCACCTGTGTATAAAGACCACCTGGTCATAAAGACCTTTTTTTGCTGTCCTCAATAGTACCATTTTTGTACAAATCAACCTCCATATAAAGACCACCTCCCTATAAAGACAGGTTCTGTTATGTCCCTCAAGGAGTCTTTATATACAAGTTTCACTGTACATACATTTTGCATTGGGAATCGGGCCAAATTTGGGCCCCGTGGATACTGTAGAGAAAGCCCTGGTCAGTATGGTGGTCTTATTAGCCAGGTTTCAGTGTATGTATCTGTTATATTAACCATGAATCATTCAATCAAAAAAACCAAACAAACCCCAAAGTAAAAATAATGGACCAACATTAAAAATATATCTTTGATGTATGGTTACTTGGAGTACCAGAGTTGGGTACAAAATTAATTAATGTGTTTTTTTACCCCTGTCGTATGATGGTACAGCATCGTCAGTCTGTACATCCATGCGTCAAGCTATAGCTTTTACTTGTATGAACTATGTATATGACAAACAATGTGACTAGAATATTGTGCCTGCGAAAATGCTCTCAATTTTTATTCCGCGAGATCAAATTTTTGGGCTGATTGTCTGTCCATTAGTAACGGTTTGGTTTCTTTCATCAAATATTTTAAAAGAGTTACTTTCCTCAAAATTAGTCTAAAGCTTTATATTAGTCACAATGAATTTGATTTAGATGAAGATTTCTCAATATTTGTCAGAGTTATGGCACTTGTATTCTTCATAAATGGCTTACATTTAAAAAAAATTGTGTGGTCAGCCTGGGAATTGAACCCAAGACCTCCCTAATACTAACAGGATGCTCTTATCAACTGAGTTATATTCGCTGATACCCTCTGCTTTGCTACACATGTACTTGTGAAATATAGTGTTTCTCTAACACAACTTTGTACATTTTCTCTTTATTTCATGCTGTGAATTACAAAAGTCCTATGCTTAAGGGCTTACCCTGGACACAGGAAAACTGAGCCAAAAAATTAGCCAACCAAGATTTTTTTAGACCATTTAAACTTTTGATCAGTTGAAAGATTATTGATAAAAATATGTTTGGTAGTTTTACACAACTTGGTGGAAAGTTCAAACTGTATTCATATTGGAATGTTTTTTTTATCAATGTTCAATGCCACACTCCACAATTTTTCAGTTATATGGTGGCATCCAGTAGCTTAGGTTCCAGCTGGGCTCCACCAGTGGCTGTGCGAAAAAAAAGGTGAATGACCTCATGGTTTAAAGTGTGATGATCCAATCACTCGGCCACAGAGACCTCCATTGTACAGGCGCCACATTGATTGCAAGTAGAGGATTACTTGATTGGGAGAATTTGGGGGGATAATTCTGCTGTTCCAAAACGAGCATGCCTTTTTCTCATACAGATACTGTGTGTATTGTCAAACTCGATCATCTATGACCATGTTATATTTTTGTCTTGTTAACCATGGTGGTATACAAAATATATCATCAAATTACTACTGGTAACACTTTTACTACAAATAATTTGGGCTACTTAATCTGTAATCTTTGTACAGGAATACATACAGGGAATGTCAACTGAACTTTGTGTTGCTTCATTGTATAAAAATGGCTTTTGATCATCTAACAAAAATCAAAACTTTTTCACAATTTTTACTACAATTTCAATATTTCACTCAAGTTTTTTCTCAACTGGTAAAATTGACTTCTATTTTCAAAACTTTTTCTAGTTTTCACAAATCCTTGGGAGTCCTGAATGAAACAAAATTGTGAGAAAAGTGGAAAATTGTCAATTCTTCTACTTGTAGAGCTAACGATGTCTTCATGTAGGCCAACGGTTTGGGTAAAAATTGTAGACAAACCCCAAAAGTAAACCATGGACAAAACACACAAACTCAAAGTAATGTTTAAAATGAAATTTTACTTTCTTACGTGAATAGCACAACTTGCATTTACATTCGATGACCCCGTCAAAGTAAGTGTATAATTGTTATATCTGAATCAGACCTATATGTATATTGTATACCTGAACATTTTTGCCCTTTTATGACAAAAAACAAATCTGTCATTTTAAATTTGCCCTTAATCACCAGTTTCATAGATAGCATGTTCAAAGTCTTGCTTCAGTTATTAAACAAGAAAATTTTGCTTTCATTTGAAATTTGCCCATTCATCAAAGGTCGAACCTTAAATGAGAGCGAAAATTTTCAAGTACATACAGTATATCTTGAATCAATCCTAAATATACAGATACATATCTTGAAGCAGTTTGTTGTGGGAATGTAATGTATAATGAACATGTCACTAATCCAAATGTTATTGAAAATACAATGTATGGACATAAGTCATATGAATATTTTTATCAGACAAACGGTTACATATTGAAAATACAATGGAGTGAACAACAACTGTCGATACATAAGGTCATAACATGACAGCTGCATTTTACACACAGTTGTCACCAACATATAACTGTATACATAACTAGGTTACAGCTACATATAACACAGTTGTTGGTCCCATACATACTGTATACATATGTTCTAGTGCTTACAGCTACAACACATCTTATACACACAGTTGTCGGTCCCATACATATAACTGTATACATACATATGTTCTAGTGCTTACAGCTACAACACATCTTATACACACAGTTGTCGGTCCCATACATATAACTGTATACATACATATGTTCTAGTGCTTACAGCTACAACACATCTTACAACACATATAACTGTATACACTACTTACAGTTGTATACACACAGGTCCCCATACATATAACTGTATACATACATATGTTCTAGTGCTTACAGCTACATACACACATCTTATACAACACATCTTATACACACAGTTGTCGGTCCCATACATATAACTGTATACATACATATGTTCTAGTGCTTACAGCTACAACACATCTTATACACACAGTTGTCGGTCCCATACATATAACTGTATACATACATATGTTCTAGTGCTTACAGCTACAACACATCTTATACACACAGTTGTCGGTCCCATACATATAACTGGGTCCCCATACATATAACTGTATACATACATATGTTCTAGTGCTTACAGCTACAACACATCTTATACACACAGTTGTCGGTCCCATACATATAACTGTATACATACATATCTCTACATCTCAAAACACAGTTGTCATCCCATACTTGTACTTGCTTAAGTCTCCCCAATAAAATAAAGAGACCAATAAATAGGAAGACTCATCATTTTTATGTAAAATTTTGAAAATTTATTCAGAAAATGCATATCTCCCCCATGAAAAATTTTAATTTTCCTATTAATTCTTACTAAAATTTAGAGTCTCCCTAATGAAATTGAAAAATCTACCCCATTTTTTAAGGTTGGCAAGTCTGCAATACAGGATTCTTGTAAAATATACTAATATAGTACTCTAGATATTGACCTTTATAAGCTACATGTACTTGCCTTTTTGGATATACCTTTAGTTGTGACATAAATATATAGCTTTAAAAATGGCTATAAATACAGGTACTATATTTTTTGGTGAAAAGTTTCAATTTTTTTCATTAATTTGGTTTATTGAGTCATCCTGTAGGTTCCATGATTACGTGTTTTGGGTCTACTTTTGAGACAATGGAGATTGAGAGAGTGCAAGGACGGACACCATTGTGTACGATATCAACAGCTACAATAGCAGTGATTGCATTTATGTTTAAAGCATCAAGACTGTTCACTTGTGGGTCTAATTCATTGCTCTACCACTTGACCACCACATGCATTCCTGTTAGTTATACAAAGCGCATTCCTTCATCCATGTACAGTGTATAAGTATTTAGTGGCAGATTATAAAGTCATGAAAGACAGTTTCAGACCATTTATTAAAAATGATGGTACTCTAAAGTCTCTACATCAGGATTTTATGTGTGGTCAGGGATAAGAATCTATATAAAAGAGAAACAAACACTGTAAACGCTGTATTAGTGAAGGGTCTCTCAATGTAGAGACGAGGTACAAAGCATCAATAAGTAAGCAGGCCGCTACTTTAGACGGGTCATTTAATTGTGACACCATAATGGAAATGTCTGTCAAAAGCTGCTGTGATAGGCCATTTGTGATAGGTCTATTGAAGTTGTGTTTCCCTGGAAGCAAATATCTATGACACATCTTTGACACTAAAAGTTCATTGATTATCATTCCACATTTTTTGTTTATTAAATCATCAAGCCTTGAAAAAGAATGGACTATTCTGTAAATCAATTATTTAGGTCAGTCCAAATGTGTCTTTAAGGGTTAGTGAGTTAAGTTTGTGATATGACCCTTGTGTACTTTCATACAAATTTCCGCTCTTATTTAGACGACATAGGAAATACAACGGTTTACCAGTGTAAATGAAATAAAATAGAAATGGTTTACCATTTTTACAGGTATTATTCACATCGACAAAGCAGCAGTTTGTGCATTTTAAGCCAACAATAAGCGGGGCTCCGGAAAAACATAACAATCCACTTCTAAATTGCTTGTTTCTGGACAAGTGAAAAAGGAAAATAATTAGTCAGAATAAAATTCCACTTGTCTAGATAAACGAACAAAATGTCAAAAATGATTAAAGTGTGTTTTTACTAAAATTTCTTGGTTCAATGTTATGTGTTAATTCAAAGCAATCACACAACTCAACCAATACACATACATTTCTTTTTCTGTAAAATTTTGTTCTCTCGCCCATGACTTTCAACTTTTGAGGTAAAATCCCTGGAGTATCTATAGGCCTACCCCTATAGACACATTTGGACTGGCTTAAATCATTGATTTACAGAAGAGTCCATTGTTTTTTAGGGGTTGATGAGTCAAGGAAAATTCTGTAGCTAATCCTTTCCATGCTGATTTGTGATGGCAAAATGATGCTACATGTACACTGCTTGACTTATCACCCCCTGAGAAACAATGAACTCTTCTATTAATCAATGATTTAGGCCATTCAAAATGTGTCTTTAGTGGTTAATGAGTTAATATAGTGTTACTAATCATGTGACCAAATATTCAAATGGTAATTTCATATTGGAATGTTTACAGATTTCCTTTCACTCACAAATATTTGAACAATTGTTACAGCTCTAAATACATAAAAAATGAAAAACGAGGTATAAATCTAATTCAAAACATTTTTAACAGAATCACAGACAAATCCAATTTTCATACATCCTGTACCTGCTCTAGATCATATATAGCCTACAGGTTTTAACTTAATGTACCAAAAAGTAATTTACATGTACATGTATGTCTGTAAATTATTTTCACCTTTTGGTCACACTGAAGCCACACTTTGAAAAAGATTAAAAAAAACTGATAGGTAAATTTACTGCACCACTAACACAGATCACCACAGAAGGGAAATCAAATGCAGTGGTGGAGATGGGGTATATTCTAGGTGTCTCAAAAGTGATTGATGTCGGATAAAAACATAAAAAACAATAACAAACAATTGCTAATAACTCGTCAACCCCTGTGGTAACATTTAGACTCACCCAGATCAATAAATAGCATGGTCTACTGTCATAATTCAGTTCATATTACATGTAAAATCATTTTAAAATTTTGATTCTAAATCATACACCCCTAAATTCTGATAGTGGACTTCACTTAACCATTCTTTGAAATGAGCAGGTCCAAATATGACTTCAAGGGCTGGTAAGTTAGTAACTAGGCAATGCATACTGGTAATTGTACATTAAAGCCATGAAAAGCATTGAAACTGAAATCTTTATGGCTGGTGGAATGAAATTTATTTCAAGACAGGAAATTTTTTGAAGCTCAGTGGAAAAAAATTCATGAATGGCACAAAACTATGCTTAAAGCGGTCATCTCAACTTTTAAACTATTTTTAATTCTGAAAAACAAGATATATAAGAAAAATGTTTTGAAACATTTTCAGTGTTTGTTACTTCCAGTGGCAGACATTTTTGTTTCGTTTCTTGCATAGAAACTAGCCCATATAACTATAACCGATATAAAAGGTGAATTTACAAGATCAGTTGCCATAGCAGATAGAGTATCTCAGTTGGCAATGCACCAGATCTACCACATGAAGGTCCCTGGTTCGATCCCTGGTCATGCCAGATTTTCAGAGGCGAGTTTTCATCATGTGTCCACACAGCTCTATGTCTAGATGGAGGGTAAACAGTCTAAGATGGGTATAACCCTCTCAACCCTACCAACCATAACAGACTGGACTTAAACAATAGAAAAGAGCATACCACTCAGATATTCTGGGGTGAAAGGGTTAAGTAATCACGCCGCTTGTTAAATGAAGCCAAAGCAAGCAAGCAAGCATCGGCTGCCATTGTCTAACTTCAGTCGCACAGAAAAATATGTAAAGTAGCAAAGTTTGATTAAAACTAATCTGTGGAAAATAAGTAATTGTATTGATATCAACACTAATAACCTGACAGGAAGTTTGTCAGCAGTATTACATACAATGTACTACCTAATAGCCTACTAACAAAGAAAAAATACAAGGAAATAATTTAATATCATTACAGGATACATAAAAGACCTGTAGAGCAACAGTTAAAGTTGATACAAATCTGCAAATATGTTTAACAAAATCTACACATATAAAATTGTATCAAAACCAAATATTATACATACATAATACACTAACAACTACTTCCTAGTAACATTCTCGATTTTGTTTATCTAAGAACTGAAATGTAACACACACACTAGTTCTCATCTTTATGTCACATAAAACAATGCATGCTGTAGACTGTCATCTTTAAGTCACATAAAACAAGGCATGCAGGGAGACTCATCTTTAAGTCACATAAAACAAGGCATGCAGGGAGACTGTCATCTTTAAGTCACATAAAACAAGGCATGCTGGGAGACTGTCATCTTTAAGTCACATAAAACAAGGCATGCTGGGAGAATTCTTCAGTCATCCTGTCACTGAGCTGGGAATCCTTGAGTCAATGGTCTTTCTTATCAAAATGTATGACATTGTGTGATTATTTCATTTTCAAATTGAATATTGAATGGTTACAATGATAAAAGGTTTAACTTGATGATTCTAGAAGATAAACTAAGCTATCGTCAAATATTTCTCCTTCCGTATCCATCCCACCATGCACTAAACAGAACTTCATTGTTTTGCCATTATGTGGCGCAATTTGGCAGGAAGCAGCATTAGCACCCTCAGCTCTGGGAGTTTCTTCATCCTCCTCATCGTCTGTGTGAGATTGAGGTATCTCGTATGTCACACTGGAACTTTCTACAAAAACATGTAAAATATTGAACTTAGTATCTACACTGGTAAATTTAATGTCTACAAATATATGGAAAAATATTGGAAGTTAGTATAAACTACAATGGTAGGCCTACATGTGAAGATACAAAAATAAAAAATAAAACTGAACTCCGTAGTTACATGTAAATGATACTGATTCATATGAACTGATCAATAAATGTTGGCCTCGGTGAATTTCATTTCCTTGGGTTTAATAAATCAATGTGTCAACCTCATAACAGGTCAATAATTGTGTAACATGAACTAGACAAATATCTGGCATTTTTTATCAGTTTCAAGAACAGTATCTGATTTGGTCACCTGGGTTTGGATATTCAAACATACCTGAGCCAGTGTCCTGTCGGCTGTCACGGGAACTTGCACTTCCTGGCTTCAATTCTCGATCAAGTATTTCTTTTGCGTGTAAAGCGGTGGATGCAACATCTTCATCTGTAGTATTTTCACTGGGTGGTGCTCTATTCAGGTTTATAACACACATACCAAAGTCCAAACGACAGGCAGGTGGAGGGCCTTGTAGTTCAATCTTCGTCCACAGCATGGACACTGGAGAAAAAGAAAATGCCAATGACCAAAACGTTTTAAAGTGAAAAAGGAGTTTAATTATACATTTGACATATCTAATCTGGAGAAATAAAAAATATTGCTGCAGAACATTTAAAAAAAGGTGGAATTCCATCTTTCAAAGGAGAATTTCATTTGTGATACATGTACAATCACTTTTTGATATAACCGCCACGGGCGGCACCACCTTTTGTTATTTAGTTTTGTTTTTTGTTTGTCTATTGTTGTTTAACGTCCCACTCAAGAATCTTTCACTCATTTGGAGACATCACCAAATGCCGGTGAAGGGTTTCAAATTTTGGCCCATGCTTGGCACTTACAATTAAGCAGTGAGGGTTCTTTAACGTGCCGACACCTACTGTGACACAGGACCTTGGTTTTAACTGTCTCAGTCTGAAGGACAGGAAACCAACCTGCTGCTGGCTGGACTTGAATTCACGACCTCACGAGTGTGCTATCGATTGTGCCAGGCCGGCTCCTTTTGTTATTTGGAAATTATGGTGGTTGGTTTAAGTTTGGTGATGAACTGATATCCTGCATTTTGGGGGAAAACAGCGGAGTTTCCGTTCTTTGGTATCATACATGCAGATATATCTTTAATGAACAAAAAACAGTTTATACTAAGTAATCATCTTGTTTATTTAATTCTTCAATTACCCGGTCTTACTACTGCTGCCACCTGGCTTTACACCAGTGATACATTTTGACCAATTAGCCGATTTATTGACTACAATCACTTCCGCCTAGGGCGATACATTGAGATAATTAACACTTTGAAATGGACATTGAGATCAGGGATTTACACAACTCAGGATCTTGAGTATATTACTCCCAAAAATGATGTCTGGACTCTCAAATTCATCACCCCTGCATTCACAGGGATGCATAATTTTTTTATATATCAATTTCAGTTTCACAGCTGTAAATTAATTTGTTGTACATGTATTTCTTATCCAAAAGATTGTTGTTTTTTTTTTTGGGGGGGGGGGGGGCAAAGTTGAAGTAACTTAGTGACTTATATAGTAGCTATATGTAGGTATATATCTAGAGAGCTAGGTGTATGGGAACTCCTATTGTGTATATATGTAATCCTTTTTCAATTTCTACATGTTTATTAAATGCAACATAAGTTTGATCTCATGGACTCCCATTTTTTGTGTGTGGACTCTCAAAAATTTTATTTGCAGTCTTAGGAACTCTTGAAATTGATAGGCCATGTAAATCCCTGATTGAGATAATTAACACTTTGAAATGGACATTGAGATAATTAACACTTAAGTCTTTGAAATGGATGGGTCTTCTAAAAAAGTAGTAGTGGATGGCGATAGTGAATTTGGTGTTATGAAGAAAATTTTATATAGCAGGAACAACGTTCATGGAAAAGTGTGGCGTTATTGTGAGAATGGCCATGAATAGAGTGGCAATAATTCCAAACTTGACCATACATGCTTTTCAATGTCTGGGTGAAAAGTATAATATGTTTTAGCGTCCATATCAACCACTGCTATACTTGCAGCTTTCTGGTTGAGCATTCAAGTCAGGATGACCATTCTGGGTTGGAATCCTAGTCAGATCAGTTACCTTAAAGGTGTCCAGGGCTATGTGTAGGGTATTATGTTTTTTCCCTCCTAAATTGATGTTCTGGGCATTCTGTCAAAATCTTCATGGCACAATTTAATCTACTTATGAGCATTTACCTGTAGGTGGAGAAGCCCTCAAATAATTGACCATCTTAAGCAATCATTAAACATGTGAAATTTCATTTGTTTGTTGTGCACTAAATAAGACATTGGTCAAGGGTTGGTCAGTTGGCATACATATATACACAGTGGAATCTCGTTTTGTCAAAATTGGATAAATCAAAATCCAAGTTATGTCAAATTCAAACTGTTGGTCCTGATTTTTATAGATAGTAAAACATGTCATTTATTAAATTTTGTTTATCTTGATTTCTGGGTGTCTTAAAGTAATAGCGACAGCCCCGTGAATTTTGAGATAATGAAATCCCCTTGTATATACATGTACCTGTAAAAAAAATGTTTATTTTCTATAAATTGGACACAAGTCCAGATTTATTTAAAGAAAAAAGTGATGGCAAAACAAATAAAAATTGTATTTGGGTTGTTTTGGATGGGTCTATTTGGCATACCAGATTTATGTTTATTTTTTATCATACAAGTGTGGCAGGGTTAGATATATGGTGTTCCTACTAGCTTGAGCTAGGGGGGGGGGGTTTCCCCTTTAGCTCGATCAGTAGAGCACCAGACTGGGAAAACCAGGGGTTCTAGGTTTGAATCCAAGCAGAGGCAGTATTTGTCTCTGTTACACAAGCTTTACTCACCTGTATCAAGTTTATACATATCATCCTGTGCCCCATCTCTGTTCATGCCACCAAATATATACATATCCATTCCTACATTTATGCCACTATGAGCAGCTCGTGCCGATGGATACAGCTTTTTGCGACGAACATTTGACCAGGAATTTTTATCCAGATCCATGACATGCAAATCATCATAGAATGCTGATCCTGCCATCCCTCCATGGATAAATAATCGGTTGCCAACAGCAACCATCACATGACCATGACGTGGTTTCGGTGAATCACCTTTAATAGGAAGAATTGTCCAAGTTGAAGTTTTTACGTCGTAACAATGAACTTGCCGATCACCGACTGGGTCTGGGCCACTGTGACCACCGCTGTAAACAATAAATTTGTCACCCACTACAGCTGTGGTGTGGTAAGTCCGTGGCGTTGGTGGGGATCCATTTACATTTGGTGTGGACCATGAATTAGAAGTTGTGTCCAACACTTGAATATCATTCATATTTCCAGTTGGGTCAGCCCCTCCGAAAACATAAACTTTGTCATCGTGACAATTTGGCACAAATGCGGCATGTTCATAACGAGCACGGAATCCCGGGTAATCCACAATATCCCACATCATTGTATTGAGATCAAGAACAAAGGTATCACAGAAGGCGCCACTAGGATTAGCACCACCAATCACAAACAGCTTCCCGTTGTCGCCATCTCCTTTTCCTTTGATGTAAGTACAAGTATGTCCAACTCGTATTGATGGACAGTCTCCCAGGGTTGACATAACATACCATAAATCATTGTTGGGACATGTGTCGTTTTCCAGTATTGGGTGTAGTTCCATGATGGCGTTTTTTCCTCAGATAAAAGTTCTAACTAACACAAGGGATGTTCATGTAGCAATAATGACAATAACCAATGAGAATGCAGCAAACAAAGCAAACGGTAAATAAGGCGATGAAAATGAGAAGCAGATGCTTGATATGAAGTTATAAAAATAAAATTTACATCCAAATGCCAATAAATAAATGAATATGACTCCACTTATAGCTACATCATACTATATTACAGACGGTGGACTGGACATTTGGTGGGTCAATCTTCATATTATTAACCACTTCTGGTTTTGCAACGATTCCTTTGTTTCCGTAGTGACCAATTTCAACATGGCTATTTGCACCGGAGCCCAAAGCATTGGGTATTCTCGTTTCGAATGTAGAGTCTCGCTTCTTTCGTTGTTGTTGTTGAAATATCATGAGTGATGCATCCTCATAGCGCTGATGGATGAAGTATGATGATTCGTAGTAAGACTGGGGGTGTGTTTTATTCATTGAGTCTTTCACTCATCTCCCACCACCTACAAAACAAAACATTCATATGATTATGATTTGAACTGATAAAAAGTCTTCATAATACTCCATGTAAATGTAGAAGTAATCTCAGCACAATGATGGCACAATATGGTCGCTATATATAATTTCTTGATTTTACTCCATGTACATGTAGAAGTAATCGCAGCACAATGATGGCACAATATGGTCGCTATATATAATTACTTGATTTATCGTGAAATTTGAAGATCCTTACTTGCATTGTCAAGTCATGATCTTGAAATTTCAATCCATATACATTGATTTATATCCATACTGTGAATCATGCTACTCTGTACCGGTACTCACTTGTCGTTTACGACAGGCTTCATAGGAAATGTATCGTATAAGTAGAAATTTTAGTTGAGGATTCGATTTTGGCATTATTAGCGAGGTTGTTGAGATCGCTTAAACTGAATATCACCAACATTTCTTCCTCGTTGTAGGTATCTCTTTTTAATCATAAAATTGCTAAAGTTATTTCTATGTGTAGTTAAAATTATATACCATATTTTTAGGACAAAATGCTAATTTGTGTCTCGCTTTCCTCTTGTACAGTATTTCATTCCCACTGGCTAACCTTTGGTATGGTGATGAGTAAGAACGATTTACTCTTGCCAATCTAATTTCAATAACATTATGCTACATTACCTGAAATTTAATAAACTTGTTCAGGTAATGAAAGGGTTCACAAGACTCCATCCTGCCAGCTGGTTCTATAAATTTGAGAATAAAACCAGAGATACCTATGGGACCTAACACCCTCTTATTTGCAAACTTTATGTGGCTTCACATGTGGATGATACATTTTGTACATACCTAGTTTGTTTAAAAATGGCCTTGTGAGTCTTGAGAAGAAGTACAAAATGCCTAAAATTTGACAATAAAAGAGTTAATTACTCCCATAAGGGTTGACCCTGCAATTTCTGTCCTGTTGACTCTCTCATACATTTCAAGATAATGTTGAAAAAAACAGTCCAAAACATGAAAAATCCACATCAACAGGGAAATAACTCTCATAAGGGTCGATATGACAATTTCAGTCCTATTAACTTATTTGTAGATCTTTTCACGCAGAATATTATTGCTTCTTTCACTTTTTCTCTATTTATCATACATTTCAAGATACTGTCAAAAAAAACCCATCAAAAACCTGAAAAATCCACTTCAACAGGGAAATATCTCCCTTAAGGGTTGATCTGACAATTTCAGCCCTTTGACTTATTTGTAGATCTTTGCATGCTGAACATTTTTGGTTCTCTAACTTTTTACTTTATCTATCATACTTTTCAAGATAATGTCAAAAAAAAAACGAAAAAAAAAAAAAAAAAATCCAAAACATGAAAAATCCACAAAAAAAGGGGAAATAACTTACATGATGTCGACCTGACAATTTCCACCAAAACAAAATATTGGTAGATTTACGCAAGCCGCTCTTTTTTGTTTTTTTCTAGCTTTAATAATCTTGGAGATACATGTATTAAAACAAAAATATTTCTTGACTCATTCGTTCCATATTTAGCCATGAAAGCCATGTTTGATCCAAGCCCCTTTATTGTTCATCCGCAAACTTTATGTGGCTTTACATGATTATACTTCCTGTCGAGTTTGGTTCAAATTATCACAATGATTCTAGAGAAGTATTTAAAAATGTAGAAAATTTTACCAAAAAAAACCCCACATTTTCAGTTTACTTAGTTGCCTGTGACCTTGACCTTTGACCCCATGACCATGCTGGCCTACTTACATACATATGGTTTTGTCTTACCTGTTACTTCACGTATGTCCAAGTGAGTGCCTAAACAATACTCACTACCACAGTGAGAAATTTTGTTTGATGCCAATATAATATGGGAGGACAAAATGAAAGGACAACAAGAAGGATTCAAATCCACAAAGAATAACAAAGAAGTATAAATGAACATTTACCAACTTACGAGTATATAAATATATACAGTGTTGCCTAAAGGCCACCTCAGTTAGAAGACCGCCTCCCATTTCAGACCACAAGTTTTACCAGTAGTCTCTTGAAAATATTCAGTAAGTACAGAACCTCACTTAACAGACCAAATTGGGCCAGTCAGTTAAGGGGTCTTGATAGTGAGGTTCTACATATGTAAGTCAAATACTACTTACTAAGAACAGAAATATGTAGGTTTATTACTGTGTACAGTTATCAATGTAAATATTGTATGTACACTATATATATATATATACCAGCTCTTCCAACAGATGCTGACCAGTTGACACTAATTCTTTTGGCTATTTTTATGAAAAACAATGAAAAACATTGGCTACTTACACTTCTATTCAGTAAAATAAACTGCTGATTTCTATCTACACACAAAGATCAGCTATACAAAATGTACCTTTAAGCTGGCTAGTTGCCGATCTACAACTCGAAAAACTATTGAAAGGAATATCATACACTGTAAACTCCAGGCATACATAACAGAGACACCTACGGTAAGCCACTACAGATACACAGGAATCCTAATACTTATTAACCTTCACTGTTGATAAACTGAACCCCCTGCCCCCACCCCCCATAAAAAAGCTAGGATGATGTGTTGACTCACCATAAGACGGAAATAATTGTCACAGACCAAGATACAAAACAATACAGTTAAGCAAGATCTTCCTGTACAGGGAAAAACAGGCTTTCCGAGACAGGAAGTATAATATTTATGTGCAGATACATCAAGTGACACTTGTGTACACAAAACACATAATTTATAATGTACATGTACAAATGTGTCATTACTTTAAGTTTTATCACTGTCACATACATATGTAGGTACATGTTTACACTTGAGTTTATCATTATTTACGATTCAGAGTTCAGAACTTGTGACTAGCAAATATCAACTCATCAACCCCTGAAAAACAGTGGACTCTTCTGTATATCAATGACTTAGACCAGTCCAAATTTGTCTTTAGGAGTGAATGAGTTAAAATTTGCTATAACCTATCAAAGACCACCGGTCTTGTGAGATTGTATCTGAAAACTCTTTGGTTAAATAATCCTTAAAATAAAACATTTTTTGAGAGACCACCTGTCTTGAGAGACTACTGTGGGACAATTCAGTGGCAAAAGGGTCGTCTCTCAAGACAAGCTTCCACTGTATAATTTTTTCTATCATAAAACTTTCTATCGTCCAAACACAAAAAAAAAAAAAAAAAAAAAAAAAGATAAAAAAAAATGGGGGGCCAAGAGGGCCTCAATTGTTCACCTGAGAACCATCTACAAATGTGGAATGAAGATAAAAAAGAATATGTACATGTAGGCTGATCTAGCCAAGAAACATAAATATTGCTGTTTTAAGAATTTCATTAAAAATTCAACAGATTAAATTTCAGCAAAACTCTGGCACTAAAACATATCTTCAACTATATACAAGTAAAACACATTAGTGCAGCATCGCGAATGCAAGGGGAGATAATGGGGAAAATGAATGAAAATGACAAAGACCTCAAAAATGCGTCAAAATTGCATATTCTGATTTCTATGAAAAATACAAACTTGAATCATAAATCCAGGTAGATCACTCAGAAACAATTCATTTCTCAATTCATGTAGAAGAAGATTGGCCCGATCTGACTGAAAACTATAAACATGGTAAAGGACCTTGAGCACTTGCTTCCTGTCAAGTTTAGTCAAAATCCCTTCAGTGGTCTCAGAGAAGTCGAAAATATGAAAAGTTTACAGCCGACGTCGGACAGGGAGGGATCACAATACACCTAGCTCACGTGAGTTAAAAAAAAAAATGCATCCAAAAAGTACCAGAATTAAGATGCATTGGGGTGAAAAAGAGCTAAACTATCTATGACACTTTCTGAGTTCCATATATACCTGTATAAACTATACGAACCGTTAAATTTTATTCTTTTGACTTATATATGATATATATATATATATATACAATGGAACCTTGTTAAAAGAACATTTCGCTCTGGAAACCAGGTCATATTTAAGACTATAAATATTTGCTCTCTTAAACTTTTTTTCATGAAATTTAAATAAGTCCAGACCCTTCCACTGAATGAGGTCTTTTTCTGCCAATTTTAGGAAAATGCTGTTGGCGATGTAACTGTGAATTTTTAAGTGAATTTTTGTCAAATTGGGAAAAATAGTTTGCACATGTATATATATAGAAATGTAATGTAATGTAATCTCTGTTTCAGATGCACATCCTCCATGCAATAGTCCTCTTTTCATTACAGTCATGGTTTGTACAACAAATTGGGAATTTTTTAATAAAATTTGGAAAAAACACATATGTATGTACATGTATTTTACACTGGAAATGGAGCCGAATAACGACCCTGTGGAAGTTACTGAAAAAGGTCCGAGTATATACATTTGTATTTTGAAGTGGATGTATGTTACATCAGTTATCTTCAAATTGGTATTTAGAAATTCAATGAGTGCTTTACGCCACACTCAACAATTTTTCAGTTATATAGTCATTAGTGGCAGCCAGTTTTTAATGGCGGAGGAGAGAACCTTGTTACAATGTACCTAGGAAGAGACCACTGGCCTTCTGCAAGTAAACTTTCTCACAAAATCAGTTTAGGTTCCAGCGGGGTTCAAATTGGTAAGTAACCAAAAACAAGTTCAGGTTCCAGCGGGGTTCAAATTGGTAAGTAACCAAAAACAAGTTCAGGTTCCAGCGGGGTTCAAATTGGTAAGTAACCAAAAACAAGTTCAGGTTCCAGCGGGGTTCAAATTGGTAAGTAACCAAAAACAAGTTTAGGTTCCAGCGGGGTTCAAATTGGTAAGTAACCAAAAACAAGTTCAAGTTCCAGCGGGGTTCAAATTGGTAAGTAACCAAAAACAAGTTCAAGCACAAGAAATAAAATTTTGATTCTTCATTTGACTATGGGTGAAAGTGCACCTCTATTAATAATGTCTCGGGGAAAAGCGGACTTGTAGTTCTACTTAGACAGACTGGCATATGTTTTCAAACATAAACAGGATTCGATATTAGCAGTAGTTCGCCAGTCCGAGACTAGTAACTTTTGCACTGGACTAGTCAATGTTGTACTTCAGTTGACTAGTAGAAAATCTGTATAAACTTAATAGTAGAGCTGTTATCATGATCAAGATTACCATCACAATATCAGCAATTTTTGCCGAAATCATCGCAATATTCCACAGAATTAACTTCAGTAGTATTCTTGCCAATTAAGCAGTATTTATTTCATATCCCCTCAGTAAGACAGACAGATAATAAATATAAAAGATAATTTTGAGGCATTTTACAACAATGTACGTGATTTGTGTTTGTTTAAGTATCTCAAGTACACAATAAATATAAAGACCGTCCTTTATATATTGGAGTCAGCGATATCGCGAAAATCACTTGTTTGATGTGTTCCTAACTTTAGTTTTAAAGTACAATGTAGGTTGGATGGTTGGCATTTTTTTAAATTAACTTTTCAATTTTTATAAGTACATGTAGATTATACATAATTTCAGATCTTTCATAAGAAAAAAATATTTAGACAAAACTTACCCCCTCTCCCCATCCCCACCCCAAAAAATAATTGGGGTTCAGGAAATTTTAAGTGGGATGGTAAGGTCACTTCAAACAAATAATTTTCTCTTTTTTTGACTGATTATGTTGGAATTTACAGGGAAAAAAGAACAGAGCACACTCATAATGAACGTCCAGCACAGACTAAGTGTCAGACTCCAAGAGGACAAAGATGACATGGCAACAGATAAAATCCAGGATTGATGTTTATAGAGGAGACTTCTTAATGGCCTACTTACTTCATAGGACCACGGGTGGAGGTGAAGTGAATTAATTATGATCATTAATCTGAAGATTAGACTGTAAACTTTTTATCAATGTGAACCATTCAAATCAGATATACGGTATGTAGATAATGATGAAAAATCACATTTTAATTACTAGAAAACTTATTTCGGCTATTGAAATTTTTATTCTATGCTTTAATTTCATATAACCCATTCAACCCTAAAGACACATTTGGACTGGTCTAAGTAATTGATTTATAGAAGAGTGCATTGTTTTTCAGGGGTTGCTGAGTTAACTAGAAAATTCAATGATTTTGTCATTACTGTAGTAAGCCGTACAGATACAGGCTGTACTTTTATCATTCATATACTACAAACACTGTATGTGAAATAATTTCTGATCCAGTCCAAAGATAGCTCTGAATGAACTTATTGACTTGGTTACAAGTATTCTTCCAGGGGATTACATCATGTTGTCTGGCCCTATCCATCTATCTAATCAGAATGACTGACCTTACCAAGACACGGATATTCCACCGAAAAAAAGGTCCCATTCCCAATTAAAAAACCATGCATTTTTTCCCAGTTTGCAGCTGAAATTTCTCAACTGGAGTCAAATGACAATGAGTTTGAAAAGATTCTTGTATTTTCACGTTACACATATAATTTTGTGTATTTCTAGATTTCCCAATTTTAGTAAAAGTTTTGTAAAATCCCCAATTCAAAAGCCTCAGATCCCATTCCTGTTGAAAATCCCTGTGAAAGTATGAAATTACTCCCACTGACAAAGCACAAGTTCATACAGCCAATAAAAAAAGTTTTTCAAGCACTTTTCCAAGACTTTTTCATAGTGTCTTTCAAGCCTTTTCAATGGGTATATTTAAACTATCAAGACCTTGCAAGCCAAAACAATGTAAAAAAGAAACACTGGCAGCATACTTCTTTCACATTTCAATGGCAATCCTTACATATACAGTGGAACATGGCTAGTAGGCCATCTTGCTTTGCAGATCACCTCACAATTTAAAACAATGAATTAAATATTCAGTTTCTTCAATTTTTCTTAATAAATACTTAACAAGTCCAGACTCTCGCTTAAAATAAAGAATCACATATATACTCTGGGATCTATTTTGCGCATCTATCCCTGTACTGGCTCAAAAACACAAACTTGGTAGAAAACCTTGAGTACTTGCTTCCTGAAAAGTTTCATTTAAATCCCTGGTGCAGTTTTGAAGAACAAAATTATCCCCCTTCTTTTTGCAGTTTTAAAAAATTCAAGAAATAAGATATCAGCAAAAATTGTTTCACAAAAGCTATTCTTTACCTAATTACAAATAAGACTTAAAATCAATGCACCATAAGGAATTAAAAGGGAGAAAATCAAAGAAGTCAATACAAAATGGACCATTTTCGAGTTCTTTCGTAAAAATACGAAAATGAATGAAGATGAGTCTAAAAAGATTTCTATTGAAAAAAAAAACAAACAAACTTGAATCATACATCTATGTAGATCATTCTGAAGCAATCAGTTTTCAATCCATGTTGAGGTTCTGGAGGAGAAGAATTTAAAGGTGGATACACTCTAAGACCTATTTTGTCCCATCCCAGATCCACCCCTGAGCATAAATGACAGATGAAACCTTCAACAGTTTCAGAGGAAAAGTCAAACAATGTGAAAAATAAACAGATAGACAGACATCGCACAACAGAAAAGTCCAAAGCCCACTTCAAACCTTCGCCCAGGTGAACTAACAAGAGTTGTCACAAGACGACAAAGCTCATCAGAAATGGGTGTAAATTTTCAAAATAGGTGTTTGACCTACAGCTGTCAGGTTTTAATGTCATGGTAGGGTAAATATTTTTATTCCTTCTGCTCAGGATAAGTTTTGAAATGTAGGTCAAAGTCCAAGGTCAAGGTCACTAGGTCAAAAGTCATGATACCAAATGGAAGCTCTGGCTATAAGGAATCTATGTATGAAATATCAAAGCCCTATCCCTCATGGTTTAAATGGTATAGTCATGGTAAATGTTTTTAAAAAGTATCGGTAGATCAAAGCCCAAGGTCATTAGGTCAAAAGTCATTGTACCAAATGAAAGCTCTGGTCATAAGAAATCTATATGTGAAATATCAAAGTCATGTCCCTTGTGGTTAAAAAGATATAGGCCAGGTTAAAAGTTTTATCTATGGACGACGATGACGCCAGGGGTATGGCATTAGCTCTGTGGACTTTTGTCCCGGCGAGATAAAAACATATGAAAATCAAATTTTTGTTGAAACTGCTCATGTTCAGAATAATTAATTTGACATAAATAATTAAATGTGTCATTTTGTGGGAAAGATGTAACCCTTTTGAGATGGGATAGATGCCTAATGAATGCTTTTCCTTCATTCATAAAACAAGGAGCTGCTCTAGCTTTCAACTTTCAAGGCATTGCCTTGGTTCATAAAAAGAAGATGTTGATACAAAATTGTTGGCTTTCATTTACTTTTGGGGACCCCTTTTACAGCAGGTATTTAATTTGATATAAGGTTATAGGTTAGGATTTAGGATTTTAGGTTTACTTAAGGTGGTTTTAGGGTTAGGGTTTTTAGGTTTTGTTTGATTTTATTTGATTTTTTGTTTTACGCCAAACTCAACACTTTTTCAGTCATATGATGGCGTCCAGTTTTTTATTGGTGGAGGAGAAACCCCGGTTACCCGGGTAAAGACCACCGACCTTCTGCAAGAAAACTGGCAAACTTTCCCACTTAATTCGAAATGACCCTAGCGGGATTCAAACCAGAGGTGAGAGGCCTTGTGATTTAAAGCGCAATGCTCTAACCACTAGGCCACGGAGGCCCCCGATTTTTAGGTTTTGTGTTAGGGTTAAAATTTTACAGTGCAAACTAAAAAGTCGGGTCCACAAAAGTAAATGAAGGCCAAATGGGAGCCTACCACTATCGCCATTTAAAGCACTTTTGACATCAGGAATCAGGGTCGAGAATATGTTACACGTGAGGACAGTAGTTCCGGTTATTTAGCAGTGGGAAATGTTCATGGATGGGTGATATGGATTACTAACAGAATAACCGATCAGTTTAACTAACTTATAATTTTCACATACATGTATGTGTAAATAAATATGTTCAAAAGTTGTAGTATTTTAAATTTTTGATAATTTATTTCATTGTGAATTGGTATAAGATAGTGAATAATTAAGACAATTTAAGAGTTAGTACTAGTACATATATTGATAGTTTACAAAGTCTTTCTCCAAGATTGGAGTGTATTACCAATAGGACACTTAAGTGGCATACATCAATCGTCTTTATCAAGACCGGATATATCATGCTGAGAGTCATCATACGTGTGTGCTTCACCTGTCAGCTGGATGCATCGATTATTTGAATAAGCTGTAGTACTAAATGGTATAGTCCCAAGTTTATCGAATGCAAAAACTACATGTTACAGTTACAGTTATATCTAGATTTCTTGATAATTAACTGACAATTGAAAATCAAATTAAAAACAACAAAGTAAATTAAAAGTAACATAATATCAGAGTCAATTTATGATAAAGGAAGGAGATAATTTAAAGTTTTATATCACTGGTTCTTATCATAAATCCTTGTATATTGACAGAAATATGTCTCCAATATTGGTAATAAAACTAATATATGTATAAAATAATTATAAATTATGGTTAGTTTTCTAATTTGTGTGATTCAAGGAAATCTGTGAAGTCAAATAGGAATGAAATAATAATTTGCTAAAAATATTGAAGTTCGTATAGCAGCGATATATGTACAAAGCTTTATACATCGCTGCATATAGTAATTTAAAAAAGACAATCCACAAACTGAGATATCTTTGGATACAATTTTTGCCTGTATCGGAATCGTTATATTAGATAAAAGGGAAATTTAACAGGAGCGTGAACCAGATTGATCCGTTCTAATTATCACCAATCATTATCATATTGGTTTATGATGCCTAAGTATGTATCCCTGTCTGTTTGGACATTTGGCTTTGAACAATAATTAGATATTCAATGGACATGTAAGCCAACTTTAAATTGATTAAACTAACAAAATTTTGTTTGTATGATGTATTTGTAACCATCACTATGGAATAACTTCATTAGTATAATGTACAACTGATTTGATATATTATAATTAACTTGGTTTTAAACATATAGATTTTTATATTTTCCTGATAAATATTATTACTACCTGGTATATACACATTTACTGTACAGTACCCTGTAACATACACCTCACATTCATTTTACTCAATCACATACACATAATATCACAAGTTCGTAGTCAATCAGGTAGAATAGCATGATTGAAATAGCACACTCCATATGTTAAGTCACGATAGGGTTTAACAAGAACTACTGAAAACTGTGGCGCCAGTTGTTTGCAGCGGTCAGAAATTAAAGGGACATAATCCTGTAGGCTCTAATTGTTTTTAAAAGTAACTGATGAGTGATGACCAAAGAAATCGGTGTCTGCCCACTATTCCGATAGTTCTGCATACCAATATAACATAGGCGCCATACTCAGAAGATCCCAAAGTCTGATGCCTCAATAGTGTGGTTGCCCACCCAGTATTCTGAAGGTCAGACAGTCCAAGGGCCCAATAGTCCAAAGAGCCCAGTAGCAGTGACAACGGGCAACTTTACAAATCTTGGGATATTCAACCTCTATACTAAGTCTTCGGACTCTTGGGCCTTTGAACTATCAGGCCTTCAGACAATTGAACCTTTGAACTATCGGAACCTAAACTATTAGGGATTTAGGCCTTTGATCCTTCAGACTATCAGACTTTTGGAATACTGGGTGGTTACCTCAAAATCACATTGTGAATTGCAATCTTCCAGTCTTATATCTTAGTACAGTAATAGAGGGCGAAGCCCTCATATATGTAAAGAAGCTCACATTTTTTATTCCTACTACATCCGGGGACCCGTACTACTAATGGTAAAAATTTTGCTCACATCGGGAATTTGCACATGACATAAACAAAATGTCGGAAATGCAAAGTCATTACTTAAAAGCGCATTGCAAATGAAGGAATAAATTAACACACTAAGAAACATTTTATAGACCAAGACTAGGTCATAACGACTAGGGTTGTACATCGAAACCGATCACGAAGCGCCTCCATTATTTTGGTAATGTGAACTGCATGAAATGATGGATATGCCGGGATAGAGAAAAATATATAGCATATAAACATGTTTGTGCTATTAATTCATGACTAATAAATACCACATAGATTCTATTTAACTTTTAGCACCAAGGAAACAGTCAGTCACTCAATAGGTTATTTAAAACAATGAGTGAATGACCGGGGTATTTACGTGATAAAAACACTGAATATTAATTCCTTTGGTGATTCCGTCGTGTTGCCATCGGCGGGGGGGGGGGGGGGGGGGGGGGGGGGGGGGGGGTGGGGAGGGGGGGGGGGGGGGGGGGGGGGGGGGGGGGGGGGGGGGGGGGGGGGGGGGGGGGGGGGCGACACGACAGATTCCCCAAAGGGATTAACTGAACATGTGGTGGATGCCTTCGCCCTCTCCATAGGTTGACCTATGTATTATTTTAAATACACTTACTATATACAGAATGAAAGCTTAGAGTTTGAGCTCCTCTGATTCTTAATCTTATTTTGTCAAGTCACATTGTCAGTTCCTGGTCAGGGCCCGACACCACAGTGGCACTAAACATTTACTCAAGTCTAAGGATATACTCAACTTGGCCTGCTCAGCCAATCGGATTTCAGGGTTAGCCAAAGTACAGTAAAGTTTTTAGACTTCAGTAATTCTTAAGTTTTATGGTGCCAGGCCCAGAAGTCGGACTCAGTCTCAATACCCATCTCAGTCTATTAAACATAATTTATAATTTATTCATATATTCAGTTAATCAGCTATATTTACTCGATATATGACTAGATGGATGCATTTTAAATTCTTACCCTGTCTCCAACGAACTTCAGACAAATTTATACTCTCAAACTGTATCGTTGAATTTCAGAGAGCACTTGACTCGACTCGCATGGAAACAGTTTATGTATCCAAGGTCATGGTCACTTTATGCAAAGCTAACGAGTATTTGTTTTCGTATTAAACTGTTTGATATAACAAACCTGACAGAAATATTACATATAAACATAGCCAGTCAAGACAACGTTCAATACCCGTTTATTATTGTTACGTTCTAAATCAAATGAAAAACTTAGTTGGGAAATTCCATACTTATGCATCCTTAATTCAGGAAAATCCAAAATGGCGGCGGCGGATGAATGGAGACAGTGCGTTGACTGGCTTGTCCGCTGCCGTATTCTACCCGATGATCACAGAGCCACACAGTCTGATGCCAACGCATTCGACTTAGCACAAGCTCTAAGAGATGGTGTATTGATATGTCATTTGTTGAACAATTTGTTACCGGGAGCGGTTGATCTGAAAGACTTCAGTCCTCGTCCTCAGCTATCCCAAGTAAGAAACATTTATTTTTTATCATCGGATACACCCAGGGCCTTCTTATCCATTACCGTGGCAGTAACACACAACCCATTGTTGCTACTTGATCAGAAGTACAATACACAATTATTATTTTTATTATGAGTTAAATCTTATATTGTATTTTAATTAGGGCGTTAAGCAGTTGGATATACGTCAGTGAATTCTTACTTCCTAGTTTGTGGTTCCTGGTGGCTTGTTATCAGATAGGCTTATAATATGTTATGTAGACTTGTCGGACATGTATTGATTTTTGGAGGTATTGCTTCGTAACATAACTAAGACGGGTTTTAATAATAAAAAAGATGTCAATCATCATAGTTTACTGATATAAACCTAGATTTGAATGAAAACATTTTTTAACAATAACAAAATGAGAGAGAGAGAAAGAGAGAGAGAGTTGTTTGATACTTATTGACTTTACAAGAGATGAACAATACCAGTGTTGCACATAGTTTGCAAAGTTGACATGACAAAATAAATTTGGATCTAAATGGAAACATTTTTTATTTAAGAGAGACTTAGTTTGGAGAGAGAAAGAGAGAGGGTAGAAAAAATTGTATTCGCTGAAAAGCTTACTTGCCAAATTCTTTTTCATTTTAATTGTCTTGGGATAACTAAAGGACTCGGTATTTGTATTAAATACATCTTAGGTCCCTTAAAAGGTTTTTACACGATGGAAGAGAAAGGTGCCCTATGTTATTGGCGATGTCTCTGCAGTTGTTTTGAATGCTTCTATGCACTACTCTGTCTTGTAGTTTGTTCCATTGTATGATAGTGTAAATGAAAAATGAGTTTTTATATTGTGGAGTCTTGCTATCTGGAACTACTAGACTCCTGGTGTTGTTGCAGACTTTTTTTTCAGTTATGTTCTTGGTCTTACAGTCCTGGTATTGTTTTGCTGTAATGCATCATTTTGGATTTGCTTTGTTGATGAATCGAGTTGCTGGTAATCAGCGCTCTACAATGCGACCAAATCACTCACAATTGCGACCATTTTTTAGATTTTGGCGAGTGTTTATCCTCATTCAGTCGCCACATTGCGACCAGTTTTTTCCCCGAACCGGAAATCAAAAGTTTGTCCGTTTTCACTGTGAAATTACATTATCGAAATCATGGTCTGTTATGCGCTTTACAACAACCAATTTGGTTATTCAGCATCTAACGCACGTGGATTACTGTATAAAAACACGTTGTATTGCTCTCATGTTTTCGACTTGAAATTTTCCTAACAGCACACGATGACATTTTTTCTTGGTCGATTTCAACAGAAGCATCATTAGACACTACTAAGTTTAAACGATCTTGGTTAAAGAATACTGGAACAGAGTTATGGCTAGTGTTCGACTAGGCCGAACTTTCTGCCCCGATTTCGATTTTAATTTAAGCGATTTTTAAGTGGTAAAATCGGGGCAGAAAGTTCGGCCTAGTGTTCGACGAGGAGGACAGGCAGACCACAGCCTAATTCCTTTGGGGATTCTATCTTGGCCGATTTATCGTGGGGCAACACAATAAAACGGCCGCGACAGAATCCCCAAAGGGATTAACCACAGTCGGAACTGGAAATTTTATCTGTAAATTAAAATCGAGAGTCAAACACCCGATTGTCGGACAAACACCTATAGGCTATACATTAAAGAACTGTATAGGTGTTTGTCTGACGATCAGGTCACGGGTGTTGGACTCTAGATTTTAACTTACAAACAAAATTTACAATTCTTGTGGGCAGTCTCTGTTTTGTAAATTCTGTCGAAAAGAAACTGGCGCTAAAAAATTTAAAACAAAGTTTAAGTTTGACCTCAATATTAGAGCAACAAATATGAAAAATATAGGATAGAAACACTCCTGGATTGATAAAAAATGTACAAAAAGGTCAACATGCAGTTAATAACCTTGTTTTAAAATGGATTTGAACATTAAAATGTTACATAAACTTAGAAAATTAATATTTTATTTCATTTCTATATTTTCATCCAGTGGATTTTTTAAGAACACACACACACACACATATATATATATATATATATATTATATATATATTGGCGAGTAAAAGTTCCTGGCTGGCTAGTAAAATTTCTGGTTCACTGGCCAAATGAAGAGTGAATTTTTTTAGTGTTGTAGAGCCCTGGTAATGCTGGTATCATCCCCACCACCACCTTATACATGACAGGGTTCCCACACATCCTTGAAAATGGGTAAATACTCGGGAATTTCAAATAATACATTCCTGGCTGGGAAATATCTAGGGAAAAAATAAAAATTGCAAAACTCTGGGATTTATCCTTGAAATTGTGAAAATAAAATAGTTATATCACAATCTGTGTCTGGGGTCATTCTTGGCGGTAGCCCTGTTGCCATCACTAAGTATAACAGTGCCATTGAGAATAAAATGATTTAAAAAATCCCTTTTGTTGTTTTAATTTAAAATATTTACATCTTTGCTGTTCAAGGTCTTTAAAAGTAATGATATCAATCAGAACTGTCAATGTACACGAGGTTTTGTTTAGTTCACATTGACAGCTGCCATCCTTACGAATATTACCCATATGTGAAATGATAAGTACTGCTAAAAACCGAAGTGGATAGAATATAGAAAATAGTTAACATGATTATGGTGAACATTAGGCCTAATTTTCTGCCCTGATTTAAAGCGATTTTTTTGGGAGGGGGGAGGTAAAAAAAAAATCACTTAAAATCGGGGCAGAAAGTTCAGCCTAGGTGAACATGGTCATTTGAAAGAAATAACAACACAATAAACCAGCCAATTTTCAGCAAAAAATGGGGTAGGCTAGGCTATGGTAGGTAATCGTGGATCGTGTCAGAACTAGTAGTGCTACGATATACCGAACTACGATACATTGCGGTATTTTACCATCGGTACGATACAAGGTACATTGATTTCATGCCACGCTACACCTACGATATTTACCAGATTTATCCATTTCTGGTTTTAGACTCTGTATATTCTATTTCCGGTTTGCCAGTAAACAAACAACATGGTGAAAAGCAGTTCACCAATGAGGAAAACGAATGAACTTGTGCCCCCATGGCACCTCTGTCATACAAGTCGCTGATATGGGCTCACTCAGGATTAAACTGGTACAAAAACCCTTATTCTAAAAAAGCAGTAGTTGAACAATTTCCTGAATACTCATTTGTCAATGGATGATTAAGTTTTAAAGAAATCTCTAGTCTGTATTCCATAACTTAAACCTAGTGGTCCATAGATAAAACAAAAAACAAAAAAAAAACCCAAAAACACTTTGTTTATCTTTCTTTTTTTACTTCAGTAGTTTATAAGGTGATTGAAAACAGATTTTTTCATTTATTTATTCTTATATATTTCTTAATGTTTATTGATCCAATGGACTACTGGTACATTTGTACATCTGCATACAGGTACTTATATGATGTAATTATCAGTTGGTCCCCCCCAAAGAAATATTGGGTCTTGGACCTTTGACCACTTTATTTTTTGAGCCCCTGCAGTACATTTTGACTTTGGTATACATTGTACATGTATATACAGATACACAGGCCACAAAATAACAGAAATCGTTGTAACCCATTAACAGGTTACACAAAATAACAGAAATCGTTGTAACCCATTAACAGGTTACACAAAATAACAGAAATCGTTGTAACCCATTAACAGGTTACACAAAATAACAGAAATCGTTGTAACCCATTAACAGGTTACACAAAATAACAGAAATCGTTGTAACCCATTAACAGGTTACACTAAAATATTTATGGTTCTATTAATTACAGTGGAACCTGTCTTGAAAGACCACCCCTACTGCCACTGAAATGTGGTCTTAAAAGACAGGTGATCTCTCAAAACAGGTTTTATTTAACGGATTATTGAACCAAGTGGTTTTCAAAAAGTTGTCTTGATAGACAGGTGGTCTTCTACGACAATCTCTCAAGACAGGTGTACAATATGTTGTATAATTAAAAAAAATGAAATCTCATCGAGAACAAAAAAGAGGTTATGTGATTTGTATTTGTTGTAACATCCATGTAGCCTTAATGATAACTCGCATGTTAAATTTTGGTCTGATGTACATGTAATGATATATATATATACAGTAGAACTTCGATGAGTCGAACTTCAATGAGTCGAAGTTCTCGTTCAGTCGTTGTTTCGAACTTTTTACAAAGTCCCAATTTATTTCATTATATATCCTTACTAAAAAACAATTTATAAATCGAACTTTCATGAGTCGATAGGTGTGTCGACAAAATGGCAGTCCCATCGCTGTAAAAAACATTGAAAAATTCATACAAATAAATCGAAGTCGAAGTTTACCTGTATACAAGATGTAAATTACCCCGTTATTTTCACACCTATCCGACTACGTTGAACAATAGGTTTTATTTATAAACACCCTGGACAGTATAAAAATAACAACATGATTTAAGTAATTAAATGTAATAAGCAGCGCTAATTGATGATTGTTTGCGACTGTGTCAGACTCAAATATGCAAAAACCATCTCATAGCTTGGGTCATTATAAGTTACCGATTTGTAAAAACAAAACGAATTGACCCCAAAATATACAGTAAGCATTTTCTACTCAAACAAAAACTTTTGTGTCACAAAAACAGCATGAAATGAACGGTATCGGCAATTTGATGTGAAAAAAATATTTTAATGTGAAGTGACTAGTGCTGCATGATACAAGTATTGACTTTCATTTTGTGTTGATAATCTGTTGTGTCGGATGTGATTGAACACAAGGGTATAACTATAAATAGTAACTGGTTTTTACTAAATTATTTTGATACTTTCGTCTTTTTATTTTGTTTGTGTACGTAATTAATGCAATGATTTAATAATTATGATAAATATCGCAATTAAATTGGTGACAAAATATTTTAGCTTCTTGTTTTTTTTCTTAACTCTGAGTCAACGTTGTGTTTCTCGTAATTACGATTTTCTGCAGAATGTTTGGATTTATTCTCTGAGTACAAAATAAATACATTGTATCTACATTAAATAAGCCGTAAATGATTTTAGTCGATTAGATTCTAAGTCATGATATAGCACCTATACAGTTACACAGTCACGTACAATAGATTTTTTGTGTGGGCATGTCGTTTATGGAGATAGTGCACTGAGTATATTTTAGATTTCTCGGATCACCATTCATGAGTCGAAGTCCCGATGTTTCGAACTTTTTAGGCGGTCCCTTGAACTTCGACTCATTGAAGTTCTACTGTATATGTATGTATATATATATATATATATATATATATATATATTGTTTACATAAAAACCCACAATTGAATATTCACACAAACACACTGTGACTTGTGATTGAAATTTCGTACAACATTCATTGTATCTTTTCAGTTTTTGTGCTTGAAGAACATAAGAACATTTCTACAAACATGTAAAAGCAGACTCGGGCTACGTGACAGCGACCTGTTTGATCCACCTGACTTATTTGATGTGAAAGATTTCAGAAAGGTTTGTCATAATTTGATTAATTACAAAGATTGCAAATAAACATATATATAGAGCAATACTTCTCCACAACTTTCAGGGCTAGGCCAAAAATAAAAAAAAAAAAGTTTTAGGTGACTTGACCAACCCACCTACAAAACCGTGAATCAAAATGTTTTTGAAAGTTTTGCTCACTTTAATTTTCTTTCTTATTGAATGTATTTTCAAAATTAAAATGAAAATTATGAAAAATTATAGATTATAAAACAATTTTATTTTACCTACTGAACGACTTATATTACTTCTGAAGTAGCTGTTCATGGCACATTATCAAGTGTTTTGTTATAGATGGCCATTTGTGTAATGTGTTTTTTTCTTCTGGTATTAACATTACCGGTATTTTTTATAAATTTATATTAGTATATAAACTTTTCTAATACATTTATTTTACTATATGTATTTTAGTACATTTATCAACATAAAGCCAAACAATGAAAGGTGTTTACAGTTGCCTGACTGACATGTTTATGTTTTTTAAGTCATTTTGCCTTAGCCTTTTATTCTCAGCAAATTGTGATAAATCTGGAGAATGCTGTGCTTTGTTCCTGGTAATGATTTTCAAAGTTGTTTTAGGAAATTGTTGAGAGAAACGGTTAATGTTGATCCTCCCATAAAGTATTTCCTATTTCTTTTTTGGACTCCAAATCTAGACAAATAGAAATTTTTCGACTTTTTGGAAACTTTAAATTGGTACTTTGATAAACAACAGTAAGCCTTCAACCTTCATCTACGGTTACGTATCAGCACGACCTTTAACCTACCCTATTTTAACTTTCCGTCTTTAGCCATATGCTTCAAAACATGAGTAATACTCAAGTCAAAGAATTTTACTCTATTTCAGCAAATCTAATTAGTCTTATTGGCTGAACAGACTAAGTTAAGAGAGTTCTTGAGTTTTGACCAAGACATGGGTTAATGTATGAGTAGTTTTGGTCACACCTAAAACAGCGACTAAAAAAAACTTGGTTCCCGAAACAGTCAGAATCCAAAATGGATAGCAAACTCTTTTTTTTTCAAAACTTCTATGATAAATAGTATGCAACATGTAATAAGCCTACACTGTAATCATGTTTCAACTCACGACCTTATTGTCAGCCATTTCAAGGGTTAACAGACCCTTTATTTTACAGGGTCAGGAGCCTTTCAGTTGGGAATTTGGCCAAATTGTTTAATTTTTTACTCATAACAGTAAAGACACAAAAATTATTTGTCCAGCTTCTTTTATTTAACTGACAACATGGTTTTCATTAGAAGTTATGGAAGTTTTTGTTGAGTGGTACTTAAAGTTGTAGGTTTCTCCTTTGTTGGCGTTCCGAATACGCGCTGTCATAAAGTGAACATGTTTCGGCAAACTTTGCTCAAAATTGGGGAAAAATGATAAATTTTGCTTTAAGATTGTAGCCTAGTTTAATATCATCAACATGTGGGTATGATAAAATACCCACATGTTGATGATATTAAACTATGAGTCTAATTTATGTTATAAAGATCATACAATATATATTTGTTTCTATCACAGGTGCTGAATACATTATCCAAACTTTCCAAGACTGATGTTGCACAGAGAAGGCTCAAGTAAGTTATTGGTTTAAACAATATGTTATTGAATCAATAATTATTTCATTTAAACCTGAGAGATCTCGAGAGAGCACTCGTGTGAGATACCACATGTCTTTTAAGACCACACTAAAAAAAAACCACTCTGTTAAATAATCCTGTAAATAAAACCTCTCTTATATATGGGACCACCTGTCTTGAGAGACTACTGTTGAGTTGCAGACGGTGTGGTCACTCAAGACAGGTTCCACTATACTGTATATACAGTTTTTTACTCAAAATATGTGTGTAAAATTTGCCATGCCACTTATCTACTGGGTATAGGATTTCGTGGTCTTGAAATCTGAGACCGTATGACTATGATGGAGAAACAGGCATCTAAGACAACAGTACTTAAACATCGATGTATGTTAATGATAAATAAATAAGATACCTCACGTGTGCATAATACATTGTGTTCTTCATCTAGTAAAAACTAATCCCTTTCATGTACGATTGAACTGTGATTCAAGTGACAGTCAGAATTTGCGTAATCAGGCCAAATATTAAAAAATATTGTTTAGTGTAATCTGAACAACCCAGGTAAAAAAAATCTGACCCGATTTATAAGGTAGTGTAGTACATTTTTGTCTCAACAAAAATCTGAAATTTTGTTCAGTTAACATATCAAATTTACAAAGGAAATTTAAAATAATAAATTCTCTACCGACCCATCCACTTCTGAAACAACTGGACTAGTCGTGTAAAGCAAACAATTTTTTAATGTTGGCCTGATTCAGTCAAGCTTCTCATCTCGGCACCCTGCTGTGAAGTTGAAGTCTTCATTCAGGGGGAAATGTACACTACTAGAAGTTGTGTCATTTGTGTGTGACCTTCAACTGATAACGTTTGCGCGGTAGTCTTTGAAGTTATTGAGGTTATGATGACACGCGTATACATGTGTTATGAATAAATTAACAGAAGTTGGGATGCGACATAGGGAGTTTAAATCACTGTAGTATAATTGGCTGCAGGATCCAGGGGCCAAGGTTGAAATTCAGAGGCTCAGCTCTTTTTTCGGATCCTTTCATACAAAAAAAAAAAATTAAAACCAAATTTCTCAATTTAATTCAAAATCAATTTCTCTTTCTATATAGCTTTTATCGTGTTGCGTGTGATGATTAATATGTCTTTTACCTGTACCAACCATTTACAATTTCCTGTCCATTTTTTTCGAGGAGTGGTTCTTTTTAATTTTATTGGTACTCTTTGGAGTATTCTATGGCTGGTTTCTTGCTGGGGTTTTCAGCAAAGTAACACCACATGACAAAGACTTACGAGTCCAAGGAACAGTTACAAGTCAAATCCCACCCCCACTCTGGGAACATGTAAATCAGCAGTTAATGTAGTTAAATAGGCACCCCTGGAAATACTTCTTCAACACTTGGAAATATCTATCAAGGTAACGAAATGGTATCAAAAAATGTTTATCTCAGAAGAGAAGATTCATTTTCAAAAATAATTTATGTGTATAATATGCTTTCTTGATAATTATAGGTCTCAAATTCACATCACTGTAGACACAAAAAAACCATACATCTCCAAATTATCTATTTTAATTTAAACGTGCTATTTACTACTAAAACACAGTTTTGACCAAGCCATCATTCGAAAGGAACAAAGGATTCAAAGAGGAGCTAATTGTTGTATAACTATGGCGATAATTATGAGATCCTACCAAATAATGTTGAACGGGTGAAAATACCTATGGATAAGGCCTGAGTGCCGATATCAAAATAATTTGCTAGCAACTGCCGAAAATACATGTACAGCTATAAAAGAAACATAGATGTTGATGTGCATGAACTACATCACGTAACTGTATTTTACCATGTGCCGATCTAATTAGGATTCAAAGAAATCATAAAACTTTCTTTAAAGTTGGCCACCTTGTACACACTGTGTTATTGATTGTGTATAAGTAATACATTTGAACATAACGTTGTGACATGTAAAGCATTTAAACATCTCACAGACCCAGATTTACATAACACCATTTATGCTGACTAGACAGAAAGGAAAGAGAAAGACGGACATTTACGGATATGGTCGTACTGCCATCTAGGTGATCGGCGGTGCAGCTTTCAATGGCCCAGTCATAAAAATGGTCTCAAATGCGAATGGGCAAGTGCTAATTTTACTCCCTGATATCAGTAGATGGTATGTTTACTGAACACATGTTCAGGAGTGAACAAGTTCATATTGCATGTTAAGATATTATGAATTTTTTACTGTAAATCATACACCCCTAAATTCTGACAGTGGACTTAACCATTCATTGAAATTGGCAAGTCCAAATGTGACTTCAGGGGTTGATGAGTTAAATATTTGTTTTAACAAGAAATATTTGCATAATTTCAATTAAAGATAATTAATTTGTAATGTTTCGGTCACATTGACATTTATTTTTAGCGGTTTCCCCATTCATAATGATCTGTTACACGAGCATGAGTATTATAACATTCTGGAAGATTTGGCAAAGTAAGTTGGTCATCATGGTGAAGTTATGCATCTTGCTGGCTAGATTTACCTCCCTTTTGTAGAACCAGTGGATTTTTTGACACACAAAACACAATGACAGTAAATCAGTTAAGCACACATTTCATGTTGTTGTTTTGTTAAAAAAAAGAAATAATTTTTTTTAGTAAGGTTAATGATTCCTGATGCATATTGTACACACATATAGTATGATGTACATGTATATCGATTATGTTATAATGGCTAACTACCGAATCTCTGTCTATAGTGAAATTTTTTAATTGTGGAAAGAACTGTGTACCAATGAGTCATGACTCATGTTTTATCCGTTGATCTTATGCATGGTTCTTAATTTGCTTTGGAATGCGTTGGATTTTTATGCGTAAAATATGCTAATACACAGCTTATCTGATGCACTGACTTGATGTATTTTTGATATGTCTGTTTGCCTTGTAATTCTACTTCTTGATATACAAGTCGCTGAGTTTCTACCACTAAATACCTCTGTGGTCATGTGGTTGAGAGTATCACATTCTGAATCATAAGGTCTCTCACTTCTTGATATACAAGTCGCTGAGTTTCTACCACTAAATACCTCTGTGGTCATGTGGTTGAGAGTATCACATTCTGAATCATAAGGTCTCTCACTTCTTGATATACAAGTCGCTGAGTTTCTACCACTAAATACCTCTGGGGTCATGTGGTTGAGAGTATCACATTCTGAATCATAAGGTCTCTCACTTCTTGATATACGAGTCGCTGAGTTTCTACCACTAAATACCTCTGGGGTCATGTGGTTGAGAGTATCACATTCTGAATCATTCTTGAAGGTCTCTCACTTCTTGATATACGAGTCGCTGTGTTTCTACCACTAAATACCTCTGTGGTCATGTGGTTGAGAGTATCACATTCTGAATCATAAGGTCTCTCACTTCTTGATATACGAGTCGCTGTGTTTCTACCACTAAATACCTCTGTGGCCATGTGGTTGAGAGTATCACATTCTGAATCATAAGGTCTCTCACTTCTTGATATACGAGTCGCTGTGTTTCTACCACTAAATACCTCTGGGTTCATGTGGTTGAGAGTATCACATCCTGAATCATAAGGTCTCTCACGTCTTGTCGGTGCTGGTGCACCTGCTTTCACTTACATTGTAAGCTGATTTTGTGATAAAATTTGCCAGTGTTTCTGGAAAGTGGATGGTCTGTTTCCATGTAAATTGTAACTGGGTTCTCCTCCACCATAAAAATTTGGCTGTCACCATATGACTGATAACAGTTGAGCGTAGCATTAAACATATAAATAAACGAACAAAAACATAATACCTGAGTCACTACCAGTGTTTTTACCTGTGTTTCTGCCACTTTTTACCTAGCCACAATTTGAATTACCTTAAGAACATTTTTATTCATAAATTTAAAAATACGGAACACTAAGCTGAAAGCCATGAAGCTAATTACATTTTATGACAGGGAAACAGGAAGACATCACATTTAAAACATCACATTTGAAATGGATTTTTCCATTGTAAAAATTTGCATTTGATAATTTGAACAAAAAAAGTTAAACATTTATTTATCCCCCCCCCTTCTTTAAAAAAAAGAAGAAATAGTCAAATTACATAATCACATGAAATTAACAAGGCTATATTCTCACCAATTGGGGGGAGGGAGGGGGGTAAAAATAATAAATATTTATGTTCTTTCAATGACTATCTATTTTCGTTTTTTTTAATCATCCAGATACTTTGGCCCAAGGAATAATAGAAATATGAGAAATTGTTACGCTTGACTGGTTTATGACTGTTGTGTTTTCTTACTAATAATAAAAAAGTCAGGTAAATGTATGCTGTACCTTTCAAAATGTCAATCATTTCAGATGTTAGATGTGGTATATAAGTATAAATGTTAACTATTTCAACTTGAAGAAAGAAGTTGTAGAGAGAGATTATCACCTTAGTTGCTTTAATTTACAATAGCACTGACTACCCTCCTCAGCCATAATGTTCTGAACCACTGTTACACCTTAGTGTCACAGAACACCACAGTACAGTGGCACAAAACACTGTGTATCACTGCAATGTCACAGCACACTACATCAGGGTTTTCCCTAGGGTGTTATTGTAGCTGAGTCCAAGGGACCCACAAGAACAAAATTTCTGAGTCTTTCGTTAAATTTGTGAGTCCCCAAGTCAATAAAATTCAAGAAAATATATGAAACCAAAGGCACACATTTTCAGTCTCAGTTTGAAACAAAAATTACTGAGTTTTTGTGTGTCCTTATAGGGACTCACTAATATTCATATTTTGCGTCCTGAAAAGATGTTATGCATCAGAGACGCAGGAAACATGCATAAGGGAAAAGCCTGCTGTATTACATCACAATGTAACAGAACACCAAGATACACTGATGTCATAGAAAACTCATAGCACAGTGTCACTGTGTAACACTGCAATGTCACACTACACTAAATTAGACCAGTGTCACAGAACACCATGATACACTGATGTGATCTAAATCTGTCTTAGTACAATGTCACAAAACACTGTGTAACACTACAATGTACAGTACACTGAAGTAGCATTATGTCATAAAATAGAAAAATGTCACAGTACAATGTCACAAAACACTGTGTAACACTGCAATGTCACAAAACACTGTGTAACACTGCAATGTCACAGCACACTAAATTAGACAAGTGTCACAGAACACCATGATACACTGGTGTGATCTAAATCTGTCACAGTACAATGTCACAAAACACTTTGTAGCAATGCAATGTACAGTACACTGAAGTAGCATTATGTCATAGAATAGAAAATTGTCACAGTACAATTTCACAAAACACTGTGTAACACTGCAATGTTACAATACACTGCATTACATCACACAGTGTCACAGAACATCATGATGCTCCAGTGTTGCAAAACAGAATTTTACTTGTCAGGCCTAGGTGTTAGATATTACTATAATAGAATATGTTAATGATTAATTGTAGCATTTGGACTTCAACTTGTTAAGAAGGAAGTGTGTGATACATTTCAATAAATAAAAAAATTAAAAAGTCCCAAATTCAAAATATAATACCATTTTTAATACCAGGTGAGGTGAAAGAGGTACTTGTATTATAATGAACTATTTTCAGGAAGTATAATGCATCTTGACGACTAACCTTTCAGTTCACTTGAATGTACAAATGTATGGGATAAGAGTCACTCGTGATGATAACGTATTTATGTCGTTATTATTTAACCATTTTATGTGTGTATATCAAATGGCATTGACTTTTGTTTTGCTAATCGCAAATATGCTTGTATTTCCTGATCCAAAGCTTAACTAGAAAATGAAAAAAATGAAAACATTGTAGAAGATTATGATTAGTTATTTCTTTTGTTTTTACTCTAAAAAAATCAAATCTGTCTGTAGTTTTATAACAAGTAAAAACAAAATATATCTTTTTAACATTGTCAAGTCAAATACATGTACATTTTGTACTTTAATATTTAATTGAAAAATTGAAAAAAAACCTTGATGAATTTTGCCAAGAGTAAAAAAAATCTCTTTTATTGAATCAAAAGTTTTAGACAGACAAAAAAAACCCCACTCCTAAATAATTTTAAAATCTTCTACCTCCCTCTCAGATTGTCATGATCTTTGTGGCGTAGTAACCATCGTGTCCAGACCTCACCTTAGAAGTCATTATTACTGATATACACACATAAACAGTGATAGACATTTAACCTGGTATCTAGAGTCTGGTAGATGTGTACCTGGTCATTAGACAGTAATTAGATTGTTACGAGATATGTGCTTGTTTGTAGTGGCTTTCCTGCTGAACAAGGTATTCATCGACCATCACGTCGATTCAATACTGATGATGAAGAGGACATCTATGGTAACTTGCCGGATATGGCCCTGTGAGTATTTGATTGGTAGATTTCTTGTAAATGTAATGTTTGTTGCATATCTTATTGAAGAAAAGTGTTTTCGTGGCAAAATTTTTCATGCTTCTTTATAATGGTTCTAGTACAGTGACATCCTTAACAAAATCATGTCCGTTTTAAAATGAAAGTGAAATTTTTAAGCAAAACAATGGAAGTACAAACATACATGCCCTCCATAAGACTATGGTGATTTAGGGCAAATTTAAGATGAGGGATGAATATGTTTTCTGTCATAAAAGTTTTCAGAATTTGCTGAAAAAAAGATAGGGTCAGCAAAATACAAACATCTTCACAAATATCGGGTCAATTGGTTACCAAAACACATATGATTTTTTTTTTAACCTTATGATTCTTGATCAGCCTCTAATACAGTAGAACCTGTCTTGAAAGAATATCTGTCATAAATGACCACCTGTTTTGAAAGACCACATCCAGAAATAATGTATTGTACATGTATACATGTAGCTTAAGTAATACTTGTAACTGAACTACATTTACATGGCAGATGGGATGTTCTCAAAAGACAAATTCTTCTGTTCTATCAAATTTTGTAGAAAAAATTGCTCAATATTTTGCTGGTGCAAAGTTCAGTTGTATGATACATACCAGGAAGCTATACCAGAACCATTATGGGATATTTGGAATTCTTTGGATGATAAAAGAATATTAGGACTTGATAAAAATTTATAAAATCAGGACTTGACATTCACAGTTCTCTGACTGCCCCCTGTCAGGTCACACTATGTTCTGGGCAGATACAGTCATATAAAGGCATCCAATAGCCCCCCCCCCCCACTAGGCAAGTGCGAATTGTAGATACCTGGACCCAATTGCACAACAGGTTGTTAAATCTAACGTGAAGTTAACCAATGTTAAAGCAATGGGCTAACTGTAGATTAAATTTAGCAATGTGTTGTGCAACTGGGGCCTGGTATTTGTCCTCATGATTCTGACATGCCGGTGTTCTGGTATGTTGGAATTTTGCCCTTCTGGTACTCTGAAATAGAGACCCATGATTGACTAATATAAAAATTAAACAAAAAGATTTATATGTATGAATTTAAGATTTTAATTTTCAAATCAGTTCTACATTTAAGATGTTCTACTGATTTTTTCTTATCAATCGGGCAACTTAAAGATGTTTTTGGGCATGTTCTTTTCCACAGACACCTGCCCAACAGGTTTAAGAACCAGTGATGGTCAAGTCCTGAAATCATTAGTTCATGTCCTGTAGTTTAAGCATGAAGTTATTATCAATAATAGTTTGTAGTATATCAAATATGTATTATCCCCATAGCTCATTCAACTCTAAACAACAATGGACTTTACCTCATGCCAATAATGTAGGCTCTTCCATTTGTGTTTTTAGGGGTGAATGAGACTATGTTGTATTTTTTTTTAATTAATACATGTATATTGGTTTTATGAATTCTTCATTTCAGCTACTTCTAAATCTTGTTTTATCAGACTCCCTGAGTCAGGTCACATCATTTTACTTTATTTGATTAACATATAAGGTATCCTGTAATATAGGGCTCATTTGACCCCTGTTAGCATTTACTCGAGGTTATAAAACTTACATAATATGCTCAGCTCAAAACTGTGCTCATTCTCTACCAATTAGAATTACCACTTGCAATGGTTTAGATGGTAGAGTGTTTGACTCGCAAATGAAGGGTCCCAGGTATGATTCCCAGACTGAGTCATATCATATCGAAGACTTTAAAAATGATGGTGACTGTTCCTTTGCCAAATGCTCGGCATATGAAATGAAAGTCAAATCTTTCAAATTAAACTTAAAACCGAGGCCCTGTGTCATCGAAGGCGTGGCACGTAAAAGAACCATCACTGCATTGGCATCAGTCTACAGCACAGGCCAAAATTTCTAGCACTTCACCTAAAGCTGGTGACAGCTCATTATAGGCGAAAAATTCTTAATAGAATGTAAAATGTTTTTCCTCTGTAAAATTTTGAAATCTGTCTGATTAAGTATTGTAATTAATGAAAAATTAAAACGGTTTTTACAATCACATGGAAATCTTAAAAAATCTTGAACATCACAACGAAATCTATGACATACTTACAGTCTAAGGAATTATTTATTTTTTTTAGATAATGATTCAACTTGAATTGATCTGATAGTTATTTTGGTAATTGAAATTTTATAGATTATGTAAGGAAGACTATCAAAATACTCAGGGTACATAGGGGAGATGTCAAAGTATAAATGCTTACAAAATGCTATTTTAATGATGAAGATTAATTCTCATCTGTTTGATGTTTCATCATACAGGAACCATGAGATGCCAGAGGAACAAAATTTAGCGAGCCAAGATGACGAGGAGAAAATTTATCAGGACTTGTGTTCTCTGAAACCTAGTGGTGTCTTTCAGGTATACAGACTGGGGAATCTATTTCCGTTGTGTCTGCCATGTACCACTAGCCTAATACGTCGTCTCGTTTTTCTGTTTCGTTTTTAATCATCTTCACTTTTGTGTTTGTTTTGGTTTCAGTATTTACGATTGCTGCATTTTGTTGAGCACGAGGATTATATTTTGGTTTTTTTTATTCATTGTTTGTAGATGTACTTAGTTATTTAATTTGAATAGGTTAATAATATATATCAATTGGGCAATATAATCATTTTTGTTTATGTTGAGCCAGTTAAAAACCCCCGTACCCAGATCACTATGGTTGCCCTTTTGATTTGTTATTAGCTTATTTCGTTGATATTAAAAAGTGATGTCATCACTACCAACATGTCTGACACCCAATCATTTAGGATTATTTTATATCCATCTTCAATGTGATTTTCGGTCTTTACAATTGCAATTTAATTTTTATTGAATATTGGGGGGTGCATTTTAAAGAGGTTTTATTGTATTTAAATAAACCAACACCCCCCCGCAAAAAAAACAAAAAAAAAACAATAAAAATAATGAAAAGACAACAACAAAATAAACAAAAAACAAGCAAAAACATAATCATCTGCTTCTTGAGTGAGACAGTTTTAGCTCTCTTTGTCACCAAAGATGATGAGACCCTCTTATGTCCCATTTTATAAAAAAAGACTCACTACAATAACTTCCGTATACACTCTACCTCTAGCCAGACATAAAAGACTAGCCCTGATTTGTTCGTAAGTTGCAAGTCCTAATTCTTTCATTAATTCCAAATTTCACCTAGGTGAGCATTTTTCTTTGATTTTGGTTTTGATTTTTGATTATGCCAAATAAAATTTATTTCTTGTTTCTCAGGTCTGGGCATACTAATTTAAAGCCCCCAACTTAATTTTTATTGAAAACGAAAAAAAAAAAAAAATTATTCCCCCAACTAAACTTCTATTGAAAATGAAAAAATAAAAATGTCTTCACCCCAAAAAAATTTAGGGAAAAAAATTCTTTATGGTTCCTTCATTATTCAGAATCATGGTGTGTTTAAGAAGATCAGCCAATCATGCATTGTCATTTTATACGAAAGATAAAAATATACATATGTGTTTAAGAAGAAAAGATTTCTTTTTTCATTTCATATATCTACATGTATCATGTAAAACATTTTCAAATCACATGCATGTATATTATGTGATAGAGATAAAAAAAAAAGCCGAAAAAGTCACTTCTTCCTCACATTTTTGGATTGTAAAAAGTAAAAATAAAAGCCATCCTCTATCATCTTACAACATATTTAGGAAAAATATGCCTAAAAACCAAGATAATAAATTTTTGTTGGCCTTACCTGTTAAAAGGCAGAGCATCAAGGAACTGCATGTGACAAGGCAGATGCCCTATATAGTTGGTAGTTTTGTCATCTACTTTGTAAGTAAATTGTAGCTCTGTTTGGTTTAATTTGTGTTAGTTTTTTTTTTACATCCAAAATACTTCTTACTGTAAACCCCATTGTTTTATACGAGCCCTTAGTTTTCATGAACAAAGAAAATTTAACCAAAAATAAAGGGCGAAAAAAAGCAATGAAATATTACTTCATGAATAGAGTGACAATCCAGTATGTGTGGTCGATTTTGTAAATTGGTATTCTGGTGAAAGCGAAAGTGAAAGTGAAAGTTTGTTTTGTCTGACCATCACAAGCGTGTTAAAACTACATAATGGTAGTTTTTTTTTATCAGCATCTAGATTTCTGTTCTAGCCATAAAATTCACTTCCTTTGCTGATTAAAATATTGCTTTAGTACTTGATGTACTTAAAATACTGTATAATTGCTTTTATTCACGAGGAGATTTTATTTCGCTTTATCCATGGTCAAAGAAAATACCGCAAAATTAAATATCTGTGAATATAACAGTAAAAACCATTTAGTTAAGATGTATTAGAACGACAGTACTTTAACAATCAAAATCATAAAAGTTGTTTCCAATCAAAATGTATTCATATATAACCAGGCATCATATACAGGAATCACAAAATGTTTATAAAACTTTTTTTCAACTCCTCTTACACTTCTGTTTTGTAAACAGACTTGTGCGAAATTTGATACCTGGGAATAAGCTCCTTTCAGAAAAACATGAAATTTTCTCCCCGTGAAATTAAACAATTATACAGAATTCTTTTTTCCACTCCCAATGGATCTTGCTCTAAAAACTGCAAAATTAAAGATCTGGGAATTATGAAAATTGAGAAAATTGCAAAAAAAATTTGGCAGGGGAATTAATAGGGTTTACAGTATATTGATTTTGTGTTGCTTTTATTTTTACACCAGAAATGTTAACCTATGTTTTGTGTAGATACTAGCATGGTTGGGTTCTTTTGTTTTTTGACATTAGCAATCATGATCTTGACGATAATGAAGATATATATGATCGGGTTTATCAAGAAGACGACGACGAAATATACGAGGACCTTTTAAGTACAAGGAAGGGTAGAAGGGAATCGAAAGTAAGTGAAGCTGATCTGGATGTTTTGGCATATTTACCTATCAAACATCATAAATCTGGAAATGCTTGTGTGGGGGTACTCTTTGGGAATATTGCGATGAGTGGGGGTACTCTTTAGGAATAATGCGATGAGTGGGGGTACTCTTTAGGAATAATGCGATGAGTGGTGGTACTCTTTGGGAATATTGCGATGAGTGGGGGTACTCTTTGGGAATAATGCGATGAGTGGGGGTACTCTTTGGGAATAATGCGATGAGTGGGGGTACTTTTTTGGAATAATGCGATGAGTGGGGGTACTCTTTGGGAATAATGCGATGAGTGGGGGTACTTTTTGGGAATAATGTGATGAGTGGGGGTACTCTTTGGGAATATTGCAATGAGTGGTAATGTGCAAACTTTACCACCACATGTGCTATTTACCAACAGAAGTAGACACATTTAATTATTGCGTAAGGCAGGTGGTGGCTATATAAGGGGAAATATTTAGTAAATCTCAAGGGGTGGTCCAAATACGTCGTTATGGAAAGGAAGTCGATATATGAGGGGGGTCGCTAAGGCAAGTATAACTGTATTTAATTATTGCTGCTTTATTTCACAAAATTTACCTCCACGTGAAAGGTTTTGTATAGAAAATTTTTGAAAATTGACACCTAAAGACTATCCTTTAGGGTATTTTAATTAGTTTTCTGTGGAATCATTTCATCAATGTATGTCACTGGTGTGTGATGTTTTCATGTTATTGCAACATGTGTTATGAAATGGGAACTCTGTGGCCAAGTCCAGTGGTTCCCTCCCACATACATTGTTATTGTTTTTTTTCTCCATTTCTCAAAACTGACTTTCACCAAATAACTAAAAACATAGTTAAGTGTGACATAAACTACCATTAGAACAAACAAACAAGTGGTTACTGCACTTTATGAGTGAATGAGACATGTTTCTGGTAACAAAGATAAACCATTATCTGTAAAGGAAGGGTGTTTTTGTATGTGTCATGCATAGATGTATGTATATTGTGTAAGCATGATTTATCCATGCACATACCCACACATGCACACATACACACACACACACACACATGTGCACACACACATACACACACACACACCTCTACACAGATATACACACATATATAGACAGAGAAACACATAGCTTAATACACATACATAACATTGACTTTACTCTATGTTGTATTTTCCTCTAGGCATCAGAGTTACCTCCTCCTGTCACTCGACTTGATTACTGTGTAAAAGAGTTACATGATACAGAAAAGAATTATGTGGATGCTCTTCAGATGCTTAATGTGGTAAGACTGATTACTTTAAAGATGTCACAGATTGCCAAGTAGTTATGTCAATTGACAGGTGGTTATGTCAGTTGTCAGGTGGCTATGTCAGTTGTCAGGTAGTTATGTCAATTGTAAGGTAGTTATGTAAAATTATTATTTTTAAGATTTATTTTGTTGTTTCTGTCAACAAAAGGGGCCTCGGGGGCCTAGTGGTTGGAGCATGACACTTTCAACCATGAAGTCTCTCAACTCTAGACAGATTGGGTTAGAGTCCCGTTGAAACCTAAGCTGACTTTGTGAGAAAGCTTGACATTTTGCCGCTTTACCTACAGGAGATTGGTGGCCTTTTTCCTGATACACTGTAACGTGGTCCTCTCCTCCATAATCAAATACTGGCATAAAACAACATTCACATTCAAGTTCCTGATGACAATATTATACATTTATTGCCCTGGTTGTAGGGAGATATCAGGATTTGTTTACCCAAGGTAAGTCATATTTACCGAGGGCGAAGCCCAAGGGGGATATGACTAGTAGCAGGTAATCAAATCCTCATGTTGCCCTACAACCAGGGTAATAAAGTGTTTATTATATCGAAATACGGAATCAATAAAGACTGTCGACTAAGCTGCAAGGGTTTTCACAGGAGGGAGACATGACGCACGGGAGAGAGATATGATACACGTGAGGGAGACATGAAGTGTAGTCACTTTGACACCTGACAGCTCTCAACCAATCCCTGACGGTGTTTTATTAATGGGTATAATAATACTAATTAGAATGTCAAATTTAGTACAGTGCAGACATTATGATTGCTGACATCAGCAAAGTTAAAGAGGCATTAACTATGTTTACAAAAAAAAAAAAAAATAAATAAATAAATATTTTTTTTCCTATTTTTACTACTTGGGCTTGATAAAGGATAACATGTAAGGCATAAACAATCTGATATTCCTATATATGTTGTGAAAATCAGATCAGGTGCAGTGTGGTATGCATATACAAGTAGTTAGAATGAATTATCAGTTGCAATTTAAAAAATGCCAAACCTGGGTTTCTCAAGCTATTTTCACAAAATGTATGGGAGTTTAAGAATTTTTCTGCCTGTATATCTCTCTTTTTTGCTATTGTACATCAATCTAAGCAGTAAAAAGGAAAGAAAATGTGTTTGAAAAATAAGGCAGCTAATGCCCCTTTAAGGAGAGCTGATGCTATTAACCTCGAGTTGGCGTCACTGTCCGGTAAAGAAAATTTGTAACCTGCTTTTACTTCTTATACATTGTCCAGACGGGCATAGCTCATATTTCTGTATTTCTTAACATTTTATAAAGCAATTAAGGGATGATCATGACTTTGTAAATTTTGTTTTATTTTACAGCATTTTATAAAGCCATTACAAGATGTTCTTCAGAAGCCAGAGAGGGAAACTATATTTGCACACATTAAAGTAAGTGTTGTAAAAGGTCAAAAGTCAAGTTGAACACAAAATAATTCATATGACTTCAGTTTCATAATTATTCCCAGCACAGCGAAGTTGGCGTATGATATGCAAATTAGTTCCATCTGTCTACATGTCTGTTTGTCCAACCTGTCAAGCCATTCCAATATAACTTCAGCCTAGATGCCTAGAGATGTCTTTTCCAGTAGTAGATTTTCAATTTCTATATTTTTTCTGTTACCCTTAGTTCATGGGTTTTGTTGAAAGGCAGACCTTTTTCTATAGTATCCACAGGACCTAATTCCCTTCCCTAAGCAAAATGCATGTGTTTTTTCCCCAATTTGATAAAAAAAAAAAACCTTCCGAATTTGGTGCTGAAACCATGATATTGCCAATGACATTTTCCCAAGATTGACAGAAAAAGGGGCCTGAAAGGGCATTCACTCCTGTTACAGAAGATATGCTGCTGTCTCCCTCTTTTTCTATTTTACATTTTATTTACAATAGACCCTTTTCATCTTCACTGGGTTGTTGTTACGTTAGACGGTAAAATGATATATTTTCCCGCATAATTGACCATATTGTCAATGTGACTGATTTTCATTGACTTCATTTTATGGGAATACATATCATTTTGCCATTGGTCTTTTACCATGTACATTTTAGCCAGTTTTTTCTCCTTCAATTTTTAAAATCTATCTGTTGTTACCTTAAGCTTTAAAAAAATTGACTGACCAACTTCCTTTGCCAAGCTCGGCATAGAAAGTGAAAGTCATGAGTTGTTTGGTTGATACTTAAAACAGAGGCCCCATGTCACAGAAGGCTTGGCATATAAAGGAACTCTCACTGCATTGATGTCAGTCCATAGCATGAGCCAGAATTTGCAGCATTTTACCTAAAAATGGTGGCATCTCAATATAAGTGAAAAATTCTTGGCAGGATGTAAAACGACTTTTAAATCATTCACCTTTAACTCATTCACCCCTAAAGACACATTTAGACTGGTCTAAATCTTTGTTTTACAGAAGAGTCCATTGTTTTTCAGGGGTTGATGAGTTAAAGACACATTTTGACTGGTCTAAGTTATTGACCAAACCATTATATGACTGAAAAAATAAAACATGTTGAATATAGTGTGAAACAACAATAAAACAAAATAAAAAATACTTTCCAGCGTCATTTTAAGATTTCACAGCAGATTGAGGACTGTAATTTTTAGCTCACCTGAGTTGAAAGCTCAAGTGAGCTTTTCTGGTTGTCTGCCGTCCATCCGTCTGTCTGTAAACTTTTCACATTTTTGACTTCTTCTCCAGAACCACTGGACTAATTTCAACCAAACTTGGCACAAAGCATCTTTGGGTGAAGGGGATTCAAATTTGTTTAAATAAAGGGTCAGACCCTTATCAAAGGGGAGATAAACGAAAAAACATTTAAAATTGGGTCGGTGTCTTAAAAAATATTCTTCTCAAGAACCACTGAGCCAAAAATTTCAAAACTTACCTGAAAGCATTCTGATAGAGTGTAGATTAAAGTTTGTTCAAATGGTGATCCCCGGGGTCAGAATGGGGCCACAATAGGAGTCCAAAGTTCGTTTGTTTGTTTATTGTTGTTTAACGTCCCACTCAAGAATATTTCACTCATATGGAGACGTCACCAAATGCCGGGGAAGGGCTTCAAATTTTGGCCTATGCTCGGCACTTACGGTCATTGAGCCGTAAGGGTTTCTGTAACGTGTCGACACTACTGTGACACGGGACCTCCAGTTTTTACTGTCTCATCCGAAAGACAGGAAACCAACCTGTCGCCGGCGGGACTCGAACTCATGACCTCACGATCCAGAGTCGAGCGCGCTACCAACTGAGCTAAGGAGTCCAAAGTTAAACACAGGTTTAAATAGGGAAATATCTTTAAATATCTTCTTCTCAAGAACAGTAAGTGTACAGTTTGTGAAATTAATATGGTAGCACCATTATATAGTGTAGATTCAGATTTGTTCAAATGATGGCCCCTGGGTCAAGATGGGGCCACAATAGGGGTCCAAAGTTTAACATAGGTTTAAATAGGGACATGTCTTTAAATATCTTTCCCTTAAAATAGTAAGTGTACAATTTGTGAAAATAATATGAAGGCATCATTATACAATGTACAAAAAAAGTTTGTTCATATGGTAGGGCCCTGGAGCGAGGATGGGGCCACAAGAGGGGGCTAAATTTGAGAGAATTCAAAATTCAGAAAAAATATATACAGAATCTTAATTTGAAGAGAAACTGAGCTATAATCTGTAAGAATCTTATAGAAGTATCTTAATTGAGAGAAATATGAGGTTTTCTTTGTTTTATAACCCCCCTGTGACAAAAAGGGGCACAAGAAATGCCTCATTTTCTGAAAAATGGCCCACTATCTTAGAAATGACTGTAGTCCCTACCCTCAAATCATATATTTTCTTGCTCGTTGCGTCAAGACAAGTTCAGTGGCACATTTGAGGAGGGCCCCTTTGGTCATGTCTGAGCCTGTCCTAATATGAATGGCTTACTTGACAAAACAAATGTAGAGGTTTTCTGGGGTCATGCCTGACCCCAACCTTTCATATATGGTCTATTATCTTGAAAACTATTCAGATCCCTACCTCAAACCATATATTTCCTTGTTCCTTGTGTCCAGATAAGTTTAAAGGTACCCATTAGTCCATACCTTTCAGTAGTGGAACATTGTAAATCCCAAATTTCTGCTTTTCTTTGTGAAAAGAAAGTGCTCAGGTGAGCAATGTGGCCCATGGGACTCTTGTTTTAATTAGCCTTGTTATCATTATTATCGTTATTATTTTGAATTTGCAGGAATTGTTAGATGTTCATAAAGGATTTCAATCGGAACTTCAAAGTGCTTGTGTTTCTGGGACTCCAAAAATTGGTGAAGTGTTTGTGAAATGGAAAAATAAACTGTTGTTATATGGAGATTATTGCTCAAATATGCCAATAGCACAGGAAAAATTAGAAGAAGTGTGTAAGAAAAATGAACACTGTCGGAACAGTATAGAGGTAACAGAAAAAATGCACATGTTTCCAAATTCGAAGTTTTCTGTGTTTTTATGCCCCAAATTTCAGTAAAACCTCATTATGCTGCCATCATTTGTTTAGTCAAAATTTTGCATTATAATGGGGTTTGGCGATGGGTTAAGGTAAATCTTAAATGAAATTATACAGAAAATTGGACTTTCAAAATTTGGGGCACTAAGCGAGATGGCAAATGAAATGGGGGCCTTTTAAAGAAGTATTAATATATAAGTTTCTGACATTTTCACATCCCTTAGGCTATGACATAGAGCTACCATTTGCTTTGATAATATTCACATCCTTTTTCATTTTATTTCAGGCATGTGAAAAGAAAGCCAATGAGGGCAGATTTAAATTGCGCGATCTCCTACATGTTCCAATGCAGAGAGTTCTCAAGTATCACTTATTACTGCGAGTAAGTAATATTAAGTATAGTATGCATGTTACATGTTAAATATAATATCTCTTGTGATATTTCATCTCTGTCTATCGATTTATCTATTTTTCTATCTGTCTATCTAGCCTGTCTGTCTGTCTATCTATCTGTATCTATAAAACTATTATCTGTCTGTCTGTCTATCTCTCTATCTTTCTATCTATATATTTATCTATCTGTCTATCTATCAATCTATCTATCTATCTATCCATCCATCCATCTATACATCTGTTTATCTATGTGTCTTGTCTTTCAGTCTGTCTGTCTATCTATCTATCTATCTATCTATCTATCAATCTATCTATCTATTTATGTGTCTTCTGCCTATCTATCTTTCAATCTGTGTATTCTGTCTATCTATCTATCTATCTGTCTGTCTGTCTGTCTGTCTGTCTGTCTGTCTGTCTGTCTGTCTCTATTTTTGCATTTATCATGGTTTTTTTTTTATTTTTGTGCAGGAACTTGTAAAACAAACGGATAAAACCTCTGATGAGAAAGAGTCCTTGGAACAGGGATTGGAAGCCATGATGGTTTGTCCTGTTTTGTATCTTCTAATTCCCTAAATAAGAATCTTTGTTTTTACTTCTTGTTTTTGTTTAATTGGCGTTTTATGCCACACTTCAACAAATTTGGTGGTGGCAAGTTTTTAATTTGGTTGAATTTGGTATAAAATGCCAGGAAAGAAACATTGTCAAACAAAGTTTGTGCATTAAAGCAGAATTTTAATGTTAGCGCCTTTCACAATCAAGTCATTATGCTAATTCAAGGGCAGCGCTAAAATTTCTCCATCCTGTCATTCTGTGTTTCCGTATACACAACAAAGCTAATGAAATAAATTGTGCGAATTTAAGATTGCGCTAATAAAGCTATACCCCCTGAGAGTGCTAAAATATGAGTGCACTAATTTAAATATACATACAGAATGAAATGACTGATTATGACTTGCTTGGTCAGAGCAAATTTACTCATGGGGAAGATATTTCTGGGATAAATTTCCAGCAGATTCTGTGTGAAAGTTTGCCAGTTTACCTTCTGGAAGGACGGCGGTCTCTTCCTGGCTATATTATAACATGATCGCATTATGCTTATTAAGACTTGACTAACCAATTCACCCCTAAATACACATTTGGACTGGCCTAAATCATTGATTTACAGAAGAGTTCATTGTTGTTCTGGGGTTGGTGAGTAAAAAAACAGGTAGTGACAAGCACTCAGCATACTAAGTGAAAATCAAAGATATCTCGGATAAGACTTTAGACAAGGGTCGTGTGTCACTACAGTCAGAGACAGAGAGCCGTTACTGTATTGGCCTCAGTCCATAACACATGTCAAAATTTGTGGCACTTTGCCTATAACTTATGATTCTACGAATAAGTCCAAAATTCTTTATTGGATTTAAAACAGTAAAAAACAAAACAAAACACTTCTTAAAGGGCATAAACTGTCTTTGCCCCCAAAATTATTTTGATTTTTTCTAATTTTAGTACTTGTTCTTGATGTACAATAACAAATAAAAGCTATACACAAGCATAATGAAGTCTTATATTCCTATATATTTTGTGATAATACACAACTAATGTTCCTAACTGTTTATCTACTGTAATATATCTATAACTTCATTTGATCATATGGGTAATTTTCACCTTTTCTATGCAGGACTTATCTCTATATGTAAATGAAGTGAAGCGTGATAATGAGACACTTCAACTAATTAGTGAGATACAAAGCAGGTGAGTTCAACTTATTAGTGAGATACAAAGCAGGTGAGATCAAATTTTTGTCCATGAAAATTTTTGCCATTTTTATTTGTGACCTATTGTAAATTTATAAATTATTGAAATAATTTTAGCTCACCTGACCTAAAGGATCATGCCAGCTGTTGCCATCTCTTTTGTGTCCATCTGTCTCTTTGGCATTTTAAAAAATGTTCTGCACCCAAATGTTTAGGAATTAGAGTTACCAAAGTGTTTATTGAAATGAAATTCATGAGAAAATATACAAATGAAGTGAAAATTGGACACACACAGACCTCTGAAGATCCAGAGATGGAATCAGGTTCCATGGAGGAGTAAGCATTTTCTGTGGACCAGTCACACATGCCATGAGTCCACAGTTAAATTCAAATGAAATAATTAAGGAATGAATCCTCATCAAAATCTGTAAAGAGGATTCAGTAACCTTTATAGTACAGGCAGTTCAACATATCATACAGGTAGTTCAACATATCATCAGGTAGTTCAACATATCATACAGGTAGTTCAACATATCATACAGGTAGTTCAACATATCATACAGGTAGTTCAACATATCATACAGGTAGTTCAACATATACAGGTAGTTCAACATATCGTACAGGTAGTTCAACATATCATACAGGTAGTTCAACATATCATACAGGTAGTTCAACATATCATACAGGTAGTTCAACATATCATACAGGTAGTACAACATATCATACAGGTAGTTCAACATATCGTACAGGTAGTTCAACATATCATACAGGTAGTTCAACATATCGTACAGGTAGTTCAACATATCATACAGGTAGTTCAACATATCATACAGGTAGTTCAACATATACAGGTAGTACAACATATCATACAGGTAGTTCAACATATCATACAGGTAGTTCAACATATCATACAGGTAGTTCAACATATCGTACAGGTAGTTCAACATATCATACAGGTAGTTCAACATATCGTACAGGCAGTTCAACATATACAGGTAGTACAACATATCGTATAGGTAGTTCAACATATCATACAGGTAGTTTAACATATCGTACAGGCAGTTCAAAGTTTCACTCAGAAAAACAGCTGAATTATCAGTGATGAAGCTTTGCATGATCAATCAGAAGCATATGTAGATATATTGAGTACATGGGTCATGTGAGTGATTCAGGCTCTCGTAAGACCATTATTCTTTTACTTGTTTTACAATGTCCTGTAAACAGAGAGGAAAATGAAGTATATTTATAAAGGATGCATGGTGGGTAGAGAATCCTCCTACTTTTCATTGGTAGCAAATGATTTTGTCTGGTTAATATCAGAGATATTTCGTCTTGTTGCACTTAGTCATTAACTGTCTACTCAACTGTTCTTTACTCTTGAACTCAAATGTCCTCTAATCTTCAATTCAAATGACCACTTATCTTGAATTTAAATATCCTCTAATCTTCAACTCAAATGTCCACTATTCTGGAAATCAAATGTCCTCTAACCTTGAACTTAAATGTCCACTATTCTGGAACTCACATGTCCTCTAGTCTTGAACTCAAATGTCCTCTATTCCTGAAATCACATGTGTACTATTTTTGAACTCAGTATCTATTAATCTTTTTCTTAGATGTCTTCTGTCCTTGTGATCAACATTCTTGTGGATATCCATTACTGCTCTACTATCAGTGATATAGAATTGACAACTATTTTTTTAGGGGGAGGGGTAGGTGTTAATAAGTTTTTAAATTCATGAAATTTGTTTGGTTTAGTTACGACATGTATTTTTCTTTTTTCTTTTCAGTATTGGGGATCTGCAAATGGTAAGTAATCCAAAGATATAACCATTAGATAGAGTCTAACTGAAGTGGCCATTGTGGCCAAGAGTGAAACCTGTCTTGAGAAACCAACCATTCTGCCATGGGAATCTGGCCTCTAAACAGTTGCTTTCCAATAGAGGTAGTAATAAAAGAATATTTAACTTTTCAACCTTTGTGGTCACAATAGACTCATCCAACTCAATAAATGGTATGGTCTACTGTCATAAATCAGGAGTGAACAAGTTCATATTGATTGTAAAATTATTTTAAGGTAATTTATTAAATCATACACTCCTGAATTTGTTCATTGGACTCTAAAATTCTTTGAAATGGGTGAGTCCAAATATAACTACAGGGGTTGTTGAGTTAACTAAGCCATTTGCTGAAGGTGGTAATTCCTGACAGGTGCTCTTTTCTGACTTCTTCTTTCAAGATAGGTTCTACTGTATTTAGCCTATTGATCCCAGAAGGCATATTTTGATTGTTCTAAGTCATTGATTTACAGAAGAGTCCATTGTTTTTCATTTGTAGATGAGTTAAGAGTCATAAGAAATTATCAAAAAATCAGACTTAAATAATTGATTTCTACCATGCGCACCAAAATATCAATTTCATAATACAGTAAAACCTGTATATAGGGGCCACCCAAAGGACCAGAAAATGTTGGTCTTTATGTGCAGGTGACCCTTATACACAGGTTTAATTTAGTTGTAGTATGCAGTCATGGTACTTTTCAAAACTGGCCTTTATAGACAGGCAATCCTTATATAGATTGGCCACTCTAGCAGGTTTAACTGTGTATATGTATATATATATATATATATATATATATATATATATATATATATATATATATATATATATATAATATTTAGTTTTATAATATAAATTAGTTTTTGATCTTGTTCATTTTTTAGCCGCCTAACACCACATTAAAGGATTATGGTAGACTGCAGAAAGACGGAGAGCTGAAAGTGAAAAATCACACAGACAATAAAATCAGAATTAGGTATGTTTGTATCAATATTTTGTGGTGTTAAATGTAACAACATGGATGGAATATCATTGATGTTTTGTTAGATGTCAACTTCATTTTTTGCCAAGGGAACTTGCTTGGTTTAAAATTTGTTATACGCTATACTCAGCGAGTTTTAATCATACATTGGCATCCAGGTTTTTAATGGTGGAGAGGGAGAACCAGTTATAATTTATCAGGGAACAGACCCGGCAAGTGTCTAGCAAAAATCAGCTTAGCCTCCAGCAAGACTCACACCCGTGCTGACTCGAGGCGAGAAACATCATGATATAACCACTGGGCCAAGCAGGCTCCCTGAGCAACTCTCCATCAGTGTGGTAAAAACACCATATTTTTAAATCACAAGTAATCAATCCTAGTAAGGGCAGGTCTTGGCCATGATGATGCCTATTCTAATTATGTGAGCAAGTCGGCGAAATCAGAATCGGCCTAGGTTCCAGCAAGACTTGACTCTGCAGTGATTGGAGATAAGAGATTTCATAGTTTAAAGCACTGTGCTGTAACCACTTGTGGCATCAAGTTGTTTACATTATTAAATTTGCCAAATGCATTTACAGGTATGCCTGAAAAGGTTAGTATGCTAATAAAAAAACTGTTGCAAAAAAAGTGATGGAATTTTAAGTAATTTACAGTAGTACATTTTGTTTGATTTCAGGTATATTTTCCTATTTGACAAGGTTATGTTGATGTGTAAAGCTCGGGTAAGTACTCTCATTTAAAAATAACCTTTAACCTAGTTGCACTTGGTCACCATGATTCTAGGTCAAATTTAAGATTTGATAGTTCGTCGTAAAAGTAACATCGCATGCAAACAATAGATATAAGGAGCTTAATGCATCTTTGCATTGTTCAGTAGTACGGCTCTAAAAATGATATCAGATACAATTGTAGAGCTATTTTCAGTTGTAGTTGATACCTTGATTCTCTGAGAATACTCGTAACATGGCTTGATCAGCCAATCATATTTCAGAATTTGACCAAAACTTTTAGACGTCAATAATACTCAAGGTTTTTGCAAATTTGCCTTGGCATAAAAATGTTTTTAAAATTTATCTAAGGCCGAAAGTATCCTTAAGTTGGTCTGCTCTGCCAATCAGCTCTACTTACATATGGTTGAGTGTAAAGAAATCACAATTTTTGGTATTTAGTTCATGGCCTGTTAACTTACACCACTTCTATATTATCTGTCACTTCATATTTTGTTTAGATAAAAATAAGTTTCCTTTTGTTGTTAGATGATTAGTTTTGAAATGTAATTGTCAATAATGAAGCTCCATGGTAAAATAGGCTTTAATTTTGTGTGTGGTTGGGTGGGCTTTTCTGTTTGTTTTTTTTGTGTGTGTGGTTGGGTGGGCTTTTCTGTTTGTTTTGATTTTGTTTTTTTGTGTGGTTTAGTGGGCTTTTCTGTTTGTTTTGATTTGTGTGTGTGTGTGTGTGTGTTTGGCTGGGCTTTTCTGTTTGTTTTGATTTTGTTTTTTTGTGTGTGTGGTTTGGTGGGCTTTTCTGTTTGTTTTGATTTTTGTTTTTTTTTGTTTTCCTTTTATTGTCTCGTCTCATGTTTGTATTAAAATTGTCATTAATTATGTATGTAAACATTTTTTTTTATAATTATGTGTGTTAACATTGTCTTGTGTTATGTGTTTTAACATTGTCTTGTGTTGAGTATGTGTGTTAACATAGTCTTGTGTTAAGTATGTGTGTTAATATTGTCTTGTGTTATGTGTGTTAATATTGTCTTGTGTTAAGTATGTGTGTTAACATTGTCTTGTGTTAAGTATGTGTGTTAATATTGTCTTGTGTTATGTGTGTTAACATTGTCTTGTGTTAAGTATGTGTGTTAACATTGTCTTGTGTTACGTATGTGTTAACAGTGTTGTGTTAAGTATGTGTTAACAGTGTTGTGTTAAGTATGTGTGTAAACATTGTTTGATGCTCTGCGTTCATGTCATTTTGTTTTGTGCACTTATACAAAGTTCATTAGATTTAAGATGTGTTTTGTGCATATTTTGACCAGCAAATATTAGGCAGTGATAATACTGTAACGAAATGTAAACATGTATATATATATTCTCTAACAATATGACCCATATACTAGTTCTACCCAATATATTTAAACATGTATAAATTGCCGTGTTATTATTATTTTTGTATTTTCATCTTTGCTTTGAGATCTAGGTCCTTTGCTTTAATTTAGAGCAGTGTCCCTTTGACTCTATTGCCTATCATCCATAATGGTTTCTGATTTTTGGTCATTAATCTTAAGACAAATCATTATTTACATTTAGACATTATTCTTTACGTACAGCGTTATATATTCTTAAATTTTCCTGAAACATTTTATATATACAATCCCTGCCAGGGACTTTTTATGTCCATTCTTTTTCATGCAAAGGCTATAATGAGCTTAAAAAGAGAGTTAACTCCTGTAGAATACATACTTGCTTTGTGTAGCTTTCATATCTTCATCAAGATACCTCTAGCTTTGGGAGACCATAATTATCTTTTTAGGCCATACAAGTCAATTGGGTGATGTTAACTGTTTGATCTGTTCACGGTCAATCATTGTACAAGTGTGTGATCTGTTCATGGTCCATCATTGTACAAGTGTGTGATCTGTTCATGGTCCATCATTGTACAAGTGTGTGATCTGTTCATGGTCCATCATTGTACAAGTGTGTGATATGCACAAGCTTCTCAAAGCTTTTAACTTCTGAAAAATATTTGTGAATTTTACAACCCTTGGTTTAGGGATTTTTCTTGATAGGAGAAGAACTAAGAAAACTGATATGGCCTTTTTTTTTCGACCTTTCATTAATTCATCCTGTCACATAATCATCAGTACTTATGCAGAAATATATCTAAAGGGATGCAGGAGGTTCAGGATGATGGCAATTTGGGATTGAATGCAAAACCTGAAATTTATAATAATTGTTAAACCCTTTTTTTGTTCACATGGCCATAGGCCCATTTAAGTTTTTTTTATGGAAAGTCATCCATTTGGGTAACTTTTGTGACCCCTTTTGATGGTCACCAGAATTTCCCAGGTGATTCATTGCAATCTGTGGCCATTTGTGATTAGATGACTGTGCAGTATGCATAAATCTTTTTTTTTTTATTTTCAACTTGTTTGTAATCATCGCATGGCCAGTTGTGTTAGAAATTTGGTTCCTACCATCTGTTGGTTACTCAAGTTCTGTAAATTACAGATTAATTCTTGCATAAATTTGCGAAGGTTAATTCAAATATCTCACAAATAAATGTCCACATATAGAACAATACTGTGCAGCCATCAGAATTCTTTATCTAAACAAATTTTTTTTGGAAAAGTCTATCAATACCTGTAACATACAGTTGATATTGAAATCATTTAGTAGTACCAGAGGCATCTATGTCTGTTAATATATACATGTAACATATCACAGATTAGAACATGTGACATCAAAGCAGTGTGCTGATGTCAAATCAAAAAGTCATATACAGTGGAATCTCGCTATGTCAAAATCGGATGAGTCGAAGTTTCGGTTATGTCAAAGTCGAACGGCCGGTCTCAATTAATTTACTATTTATCTATGCTGCGTTTATTCTCAAAGTTTTTATGTTGAAATTCAGCTTATCTCAAAGTATTTTTCTGGTCCGAAGTATCGAAATGTTACAAAATTGTCACTTGTTATCTCGAAGTTACCATCTGCGAATGAAGATTAACATTTGTACACAAAAATCATTCTTAAAATTACTTGTTTACCTGCAAATATGGTACAATCCACTTCCGTTAACGAGCCAAGATTGAAGTATAATTAATAACTGCCTAAATCCAATTTGAATGAAGCAGTACTCTGAGTAAGGTCTATTTGTTGTCCAATAAGAATTGAAAATATGTGAATTGAAAATTTTGGTTTTCTTGAATTTCGGATATCTCAAAGTAAATGGGGCAGTTTTGTGAATTTCAAGATAGCGAGATTCCACTATATTTTCCAATATAACTGAAAAAATTAGTAAGCAAAATAAAATTGTCACCTAATGTTTTTGATTGCCAATTGTGAATTTCATCACTGTCGGGTCTTCAAGATGAAGTCAGGCCTTTGAGGTCCTTTCATTTTCTTGTTCATCAATCACCCAACATCTCTGATGAAAAATTAAGCCAGTATTACTGTTAGTTTTGTTAGTTAGTAAATTGGGATTAAACCATGGTACAATTTATTTCGTTAGTAAGAAACTTTCAATAAAATAATATTTAATTGGTATTTCGTATGGTTGTGCTTAATATAGACGTAACTTTGATAAGTACTTGTGCAGTTTATTCATGTTGAATTTTTAATTTCTTTTTTATTTTTCATCATAATAATTACAAACTTTAAAATCTTTGTTGCATCTTACTTGTTGAGCGAAGAAAAAACATGTGACATATACATCAATCATTTATTTTTTTTTCTAATCATTCTACTTTCATTTCGTGCTATCCAAAATGATCTAGATGGTGGATAAATTGTTCTCGGTAAGACATATCTTTAACATAGCTAACCTTCTAGCTGGAGTTGTCTCCCTTCTTCTGACTGTTTGGAATGAGTGGAGTCTTTATTTTGAATGTCTGTAATTCTACAGGAAAAGATGGTGATTTTCTATATTACATACTAACCAACTGTTATCTGGAAAATGAATGTAAAATTTACCAACTGAATGTAGTAAAAAGCCAGCCTAAACTAGATGAATTACTAATTTTATGTCACCCAGATATACCACAGGATTAAATCTGTTTACTAATTCTCTGTAGATTTTAGCTTCCGTTATATTTTGTAAACTTTCATTTTTAACTGGGGATTAGATGTGTTGAAATGATTTATGTAGTTTGTCATAGTTTCGATTGTCAGGGAGGTTTGACATCAAGGTTCAATTGTCAAGTACGTTTGACATCAAGTTTCAATCATCAGGGAGGTTTGACATCAAGGTTCAATTGTCCAGTAAGTTTGACACCAAGGCTCAATTGTTAGAAAAGTTTGACATCAAGTTCCAATCATCAGGGAGGTTTGACATCAAGTTTCAATTATCAAGGAGATTTGACATAAAGGTTTAATTGTCAGGGAGGTTTGACATCAAGGTTCAATTGTCGGGAAGGTTTGACATAAGGTTTAATTGTTGGCGAGGGTTGACATCAAGGTCCAGTAGTCAGGAAGGTTTGAGATCAAGGTTCAATTGTTGGCGAGGGTTGACATCAAGGACCAGTAGTCGGGGAGGTTTGACATCAAGGTCCAGTAGTCGGGGAGGTTTGACATCAAGGTCCAGTAGTCAGGGAGGTTTGAGATCAAGGTTCATTAGTCATGGAGGCTTGACATCAAGGTTCAGTAGTCAGGGAAGTTTGGCATCAAGGACTAGTAGTCACGTAGGGTTGACATCAAGGACTAGTAGTCAGGGAAGTTTGACATCAAGGACTAGTAGTCAGGGAAGTTTGGCATCAAAGACTAGTAGTCAGGGAAGTTTGACATCAAGGACTAGTAGTCAGGGAAGTTTGGCATCAAGGACTAGTAGTCAGGGAAGTTTGGCATCAAGGACTAGTAGTCAGGGAAGTTTGGCATCAAGGACTAGTAGTCAGGGAAGTTTGGCATCAAGGACTAGTAGTCAGGGAAGTTTGGCATTAAGGACTAGTCGTCAGGGAAGTTTAATGTTAAGGTTCAGTAGTCAGGAATGTTTGAGATCAAAGTTAATTTGTCGGGGATATTTGAAATCAAGGTTCGGCTGTCGGTGATGTATGAGATCAAAGTTCAGTAGTTAAATAGGTTTGACATCATTGTTCAGTTGTCAGGGATGTTTGATGGCATCAAGGTTCAGTAATTAGGAAGGTTTGACATCAAAGTTCAGTAGTCAAGGGGGTTTGACATCAAGGTTCAGTAGTCAGAGATGTTTGATGGCATCAAGGTTCAGTAATTAGGAAGGTTTGACATCAAAGTTCAGTAGTCAAGGAGGTTTGATATCACATGAAGGTTTAGTAGTCAAGTAGGTTTGACATCCAGGTTCAGTAATCAAGCAGGTTTGACATCATGGTTCAGTAGTCAGGGAGGTTTGACATCAAGGTTCAATTGTCAGGTTAAAAAAGATGTGGTTTTGCTTGAGGTAAAAAAAAGTGCTTGACCATATAGATTTACTATCTTCTGGTTTCTATGTTATTGTTTAATGTACTCACCAATGGAATCTTAATTTCTTAATGAGTTTAATCTTCATTTTGAACAAAGAAACGTCAGGCATTATTTGTCCATTGGCTAGCTACTTTGTTTTTATATTTAGAGAGGAATTTTATAATGAAATAAAAGTTGAGGCTGTTTATTAAATAAATCCACATTTTTTTAGTTGTTCCGTTCCGTCACAATTTGTCAGGATAGTATGCAGTTTCAATGAAAAAAGAAGGCTAGCATCTCTTACAGTTAATCATTTTATCGTATATATATGACCTGGAATATGGATTTCATGGAGTACCATATTTGACCCATTAAGTGCACAGGGCGCTACAAAAATCAGGAAAAAGGGGTGGACGCTTAATGGATCCAATTGTTGCTGGGGGAGGGGGGCTACAGACAAACTCTTACTTATGGTTTCTAAGCTCCACATCTCCTTGTCAATCAGCTAGAAAAGATTCTGCATGGTACATGTAGGTGAAAAAGGAGAAGGGGCACTTAATAGGTCAAATACTTAAATAGGTGTCAGATTTGAAAAGCAGCCTACTGGATAGTTATGCCACTTGTCAATTTTACAAGATAGTACATTTATCTAAACTATAATCCTCGCAGATGAATTGAAAGTAGAATGTGAATATTACTACCTGTAAACCAGAAGTGAATTTGCCCGACTTTCGGTTGAAGTCTCATGATCTAAGTATGACCTGTTCTGACAAGATGGAATGGAACAACTTGAAAAAGGGTCTGTTTGGTGACTTTGGGTCCTGGAGTGATTTATTTAAGTCAAAATGTAAATCATCATCTGTTTCTCTCATACTGTTCATTATCAAAGTCAAATTAGCATTTTGAGATGAATGTATAGTCTGCACAGCAATATCTGGGATAAATTACTTCTGGGTCTTACTATGGTACTGAAATTGGTGGAACTCTACTAGCCTATATACATGTCTATATATATATACACACATATGGAAGAAGGAAATGTAAGGCATAATAGCACTGCATTCTTGGTAAACACCTCTTGCATTATTGGATTTCACTTCCTGTATTTTTCATTCAGATTTATCAGGCCATCATTAAAAACTCTGTATGTTTGTTGTGCCCTGACCGAAGGCCTTGTCCCTTTTGAAGTGGTAAAATATCTTGCAATCCATTGAGATTCCCATCACCATACCATATATTTCCTTGTTCTTGGTGTTAAGACAAATTTAATGATGCATAGCAAAAATCCCTTGGAATCAGTTTGGGCCCCAACCTTCCAGAAAATTTATTGAGATCCCCTCCCCAGATTATATGATATCTTTAATTTCTCATTTGAACCAAAGACTATAGTAAGATGAGAAGTTGTCTGTTGTTATCAATTCCTCCTGCTTGCTTCATTTTTACATGGTAATTAAGACAAAATTCCAGAGTTTTAAAGAAAAAAAAAGTAGGAGAAACTGCTTTGAAAAATTGGGTTGGGTGGGGGTGTGTCAAGTAGGATGGTTAGAACACAGCAAACATATTTTGGTCTTATTCAAATTTCTTTTGTCATCATACAGTAAGTAATCATGATCATCGTGGTATTATTCATTCAGATAACTTTCAACAAATACTGAATATCAAAATTTTAAACTTGACAAAAACTTTAAATATGGCAGTTATTTAAGTATGAATGGATATGTTCTCATCTAAACAAGCTTCAGTAATCGCTTATGCTTGTCACATACAAATTAACCATACATCGTCTGCAAAGCTTTCAAACTTTCCCTTCATGGTTGTATCTTACTCTCTTGTATGATCCCTGTGTATGTATGGCATCAGACATTTGTATTTGATATAGTGTTGGTATTTCTAGTTTTCTATTTGATCATTGGTGTGTTTGTAGGTGAAACCTTGTAGCTTGAATCTGTGCTTGATAAGTGGGATAACATCTGTCTAGTTAAAATTTATATAAATATCCTATAGAGACTAATGAGAATGTTATATTTGCTTTTTATCCCTTTCACCCCAAGAATCTAAATGGAATGTTCATTTCTTTGTTCCAGAACAGTCTATTGTAGTCGTTAGGGGTTGAAAGGGTTAAAAAATATAGCCATTAACCAGATATAGCTGTAGTATTGTTCAATTCACATAACTTGACGAGGTGGAATAATTGTTTGGTTATCATATGGATGGTTCTACCTACTTTTTGGTTGTGACAGTCTTCATGAGAAATGTGTTTAATTACTGACAGGATATCCATGCCTATGATGACTGGTAGGAAGGAATACTCTTGTCATTGTAAATTTATTGTACATTTGTATTACCTAAAATTAAAACTTCCATGGGTCAAGATAAGGTTCATGAAACTCCACCTCGTCAGGATACATGTATATGGAATTTACTACAGAAGTAGGCTAGATTATGATATTATACTTATGACATGAACTGTCAAATGTAATCAATATAGAAATTATGTTGTTATGAACAGATGTGAATAAAATTGTTTATTTTCAGATTATTAGAGGAAAGGTCAAATTTTTTACTCCTCCACCATTTGAATGTGGTGTAGAACACCGTTAAAACAAAACAAACAAATTTCTGTTTCCATGTGAATATATGTTTTTGATAATTAGTGTTGTGGGTTGAACATAATGACAACAAATGAAAAAGATATAAATAACTGAAGAAAACAACAACTTGAGTTTATGGGTTTATAGAATGTGCAAGGACCATAAAATGGTTGCATGCTATAGCTTTAATAACTAGGTGTATATTAATTGGCGATACAGTTTTGAACACAATTCACGACTGGTATTTTTTCAGGTAATTTTTTTTTATAATGAAAATTATGATAAATAGGATTTAATGAACTTTTGTGGAAGTGTACATGATGCACTTGGGTGGTGAGAAGAGTTACTGCATTTAAGATGGTAAGTAAGCTCCCTTTATAGAGTAAGTTCCATTTTTAGAGTGAGCTCCCTTTATAGAGTAAGTTCCCTTTATAGAGTAAATTCCCTTTGTAGAGTGAGCTCCTTTTATAGATTTAGCTCCCTTTAGAAATTGAGTTCCATTTTAGTTATTTCTTTTAAAGTGAGCTCCCTTTATAGATTGATTTCTCCTTTTAAAGTGACTTCCCTTAATAAAGTATAAAGATGCTAATTTTTTGGCTTTTCAATTATTGAAATTTTGTTAAGGTATCTAAGAACCTGCAATTACAGAAATCTTTAACTTAACCCCAAAGGACACATTTGGACTGGCCTAAATCATTGATATGCACAAGAGTCCATTGTTTCTAATGGATTGATGAGTTATACTTAACGTAAAAGTAAAATTTGACCTTATTCTCTGTTGATCTGAGAACACATTAGATGATTTTAAAGGCATTGTTTATTGTATCATTAAGCATCATATCGTTAATAGATGTTGATTGCTATGCTTCATGTATAATTAATTTAATTAAGGTATATCATATGTATTATGAATATGCATCACCATGTAATAATAGCTAGATCTTGTAAAGTTGGGATTGGAATAATTAATGAAGTATAAAAAGATTTTATCTCTCTTCTGTTTTTTTGTTTTTGTATTGGCTTATATGTGTACATTTAAATTTTTGAGTCTGCCCTAGATTTATCTCCCCTTTTACTGAACTGAAAGTTGATGAAACCCATGTTTATCTCTCTTTTACTGAACTGAAAGTTGATGAAACCCATGTTCATAATCTTTTAAAAGAAATTTGGAAAAAATAATTTACTCAATGAACAAGAAAGAAAAGTGTTGTAAGATTGAATAGGATTTGTTTTATTATATAAAAAAACCCAAAACAAAAACAAAAAGGAAATATTCATATACAGGGAAGAGAGACAGTTATTATTTGTATTTTTTTATTCATAATATACTGTATATACACATTGGAACCTGTTGTGCAGAGCTACAGTCATGAAGATCCATTACAAAATTGAAATTTTGCAGATGAAATATCTATTCAAACATCCCCTGCTTTGATAGTATTTTCATGGCTGAAGGTGATCTCTTCTTGGGTACATTGTAACCGGGTTCTCTCCTTCACCAATAAAAACTGGCCGCCAACATATTACTGAAAAATTGTTAAGTGTGGCATAAAACACTATTTGGAACATACAGGTATCATGGCTGAATAGTGTCTTATGACACAACAGGTTCTACTGTATACACACACACACACATGTATAAGTTACCTCCCCATTAATGAGTTATCTGCTCTTTGTTGTACAAATAGCATCATAGTCACATAACTGCGGACGCATCAACAGCATTATTCGGCCACAGCGTGGTAATTACCCTCAGTTATTTATAGATTTACAACTTTAACTGACAGTTTTTGAGTAGCGTGAAGGTCCACTAATGTCTCTGTGTACATTTATTGTAAGATTACTCATTCTGCACAAATATCTCACAAGGTGTTGGTATACATGTAGTTTTAAGTGTAGCACCTCACAATGCTTAAGTACTAATACCATACAAGTTTGTGTTACATAAACCCCATAAATCATTGGTACAAATACCCCACAAGACTGTTACATATACCTCACAAGATCGTGTTCACATATACCTCTCAAGATCTGTTCACATATACCTCTCAAGACTGTGTTACATATACCTCTCAAGACTGTGTTACATATACCTCTCAAGACTGTGTTACATATACCTCACAAGACTGTGTTACATATACAAGACTGTGTTACATATACCTCACAAGACTGTGTTACATGTACCTCACAAGACTGTTACATATACCTCACAAGATCGTGTTCACATATACCTCACAAGGCTGTGTTACATGTACCTCACAAGACTGTGTTACATATACCTCACAAGACTGTTACATATACCTCACAAGATCGTGTTTACATATACCTCACAAGACTGTGTTACATATACCTCACAAGACTGTGTTACATATACCTCACAAGACTGTGTTACATATACCTCACAAGACTGTGTTACATATACCTCACAAGACTGTGTTACATATACCTCACAGGGCTGTGTTACATATACCTCACAAGACTGTTACATATACCTCACAAGACTGTGTTACATATACCTCACAAGACTGTTACATATACCTCACAAGACTGTGTTACATATACCTCACAAGATCGTGTTCACATATACCTCACAAGACTGTGTTGCATATACCTCACAAGACTCTGTTTACATATACCTCACAAGACTGTGTTACATATACCTCACAAGACTGTGTTACATATACCTCACAAGACTGTGTTACATATACCCCACAAGACTGTGTTACATATACCTCACAAGACTGTGTTACATATACCTTTGTTACATATATCTCACAAGACTGTTACATATACATTTCATGTTCACAAGACCTGAGATCTGTTATATACCTCACAAGGCTGTATTACACAAACCTCTCAAGACTACATATACCTCTCAAGACTGTGTTACATATACCTCACAAGACTGTGTTACATATACAAGACTGTGTTACATATACCTCACAAGACTGTGTTACATGTACCTCACAAGACTGTCTTACATATACCTCACAAGACTGTTACATATACCTCACAAGACTGTGGTACATATACCTCACAAGGCTGTGTTACATATACCTCACAAGACTGTGTTACATGTACCTCATAAGACTGTGTTACATATACCTCACAAGACTGTTACATATACCTCACAAGATCATGTTCACATATACCTCACAAGACTGTGTTACATATACCTCACAAGACTGTGTAACATATACCTCACAAGACTGTGTTACATATACCTCACAAGACACATACCCCAAAAGGTTGTGTTACATATACCTCACAGGGCTGTGTTACATATACCTCACAAGACTGTTACATATACCTCACAAGACTGTGTTACATATACCTCACAAGACTGTTACATATACCTCACAAGACTGTGTTACATATACCTCACAAGATCGTGTTCATATATACCTCACATGACTGTGTTGCATATACCTCACAAGACTCTGTTTACATATACCTCACAAGACAGTGTTGCACATATACCTCACAAGACTGTGGTACATATACCTCACAATACTATGGTACATATACCTCACAAGGCTTTGTTACATATACCTCACAAGGCTGTGTTACATATACCTCACAGGGCTGTGTTACATATACCTCACAAGACTGTTACATATACCTCACAAGACTGTGTTACATATACCTCACAAGACTGTGTTAAATATACCTCACAAGACTGTGTTACATGTACCTCACAAGGCTGTGTTACATATACCTCAAAAGGTTGTGTTACATATACCTCACATGGCTATTTACATATACCTCACAGGGCTATTTAGATATACTCCACAAGTCTGTTTTACAAGACGGTCATATATTCCTCACAAGGCTGTATTACACAAACCCCATAAATCATTGTACAAATACCCCACAAGTCTCTGTTAAATTTACCTCACAAGGCTGTTACATATACCTCACAAGGCTGTGTTACATGTACCTCACAAAGCTGTGTTACATATACCTCAAGACTGTGGTACATATACCTCAGAAGGCTGTGGTACATATACCTCACAAGGCTTTGTTACATATATCACACAAGGCAGTGTTGCACATACCTCACAAGACTATGGTCCTCAGGCTTTTGAAACATATACCTGACAAGCTTACTTACAACTAAATTGAAAGGCTGTGGTACATATACCTCATAAGACTATGGTACATATACCTCACAAGGCTTTGTTACATATACCTCACAAGGCTGTGGTACATATACCTTGCAAGGCTGTGGTACATATACCTCAAAAGGCTGTGATATATAAATACATCACAAGGCTGTAACATATACCTCACAAGGTTTTGGTACATATAATTCAAAAGGCTTTGGTACAAAACCCCATACGACTTTGGAACATGTACCTCACATGGCTTTGGTACTATTGCCTCACAAGGCTTTGGTTCATATACCTCAATAATTCACAACGCTGTTTTGCATTTAGCTCATAAGGCTTTGGTACATATACTTCAAAAGTCTTTGGTACGGAACCCCATAAAACGTTGGTACTTGTACCTCATAAGACTTTGGTACTATTGCCTCACAAGGCTTTGGTTCATATACTGCATAATAATTCACAACGCTGTGTTGCATTTAGCTCATAATGTTTTGGTACATATACTTTAAAATTCTTTCACACATATATATGTACCTTGAAGGGATTTTGTACATATACCTCATAAACATTTGGTACATAAACTTTATAAGGCCTTGGTACATATACCTCACAATCTAATAATATTTGTGTCTCATAAGGCTTTGGTATAAATATCTCAAAAGGCTCATGTCATATGTGCATTATAAAGTTATGGTCCATTTGCCTCCTAATGCTGTGGTACATTTGCCTCATAATACTGTGGTACATTTGCCTCATAATACTGTGGTACATTTGCCTCATAATACTGTGGTACATTTGCCTCATAATACTGTGGTCCATTTGCCTCATAATACTGTGGTCCATTTGCCTCATAATACTGTGGTCCATTTGCCTCATAATACTGTGGTACATTTGTCGCACAATGCTTTGTCTATGGTACATTTGCCTTATACGGGTAATACTTTACATGTCGGGTGCATACACCTCTTATGACATACACATACCTCTGACAAGTATGCTAAATATATCTCACAGGATATTGATATAACCACACAGAAGGATGTAGTACATTTCACAGGTATGGTATGGGCAGATCACAAGGTTATGATATAAGTAAATATATTTCACAGGTAGCAGCATCATTTGTGTTAACCACTGTCTGGAATCGCTGTGCTCTTTCTTACCCATGGCCTCATGCAACCGAAATCTCTTGTAAATAGTTTTATTATTCATGAAGCCTCAGCCAATGCAAGTAAACGGTGCTCGTATTGGTCAACCAATCAGGTCCAGGCTTTTAAACAATTTCAGAATTTTATTGGATCAACAGACTATTCGATAACTTCCATTGCCGATCACAACTACTCTGATTGGATAAATTGGACAACACCTACTCCAAAAGATTTAGGTCGCATGATACCATGGGTAGGGAAGAGCATAGTGATTCCAGACTGTGGTCTTATGACGATGAAATATCTGTTACAAACAGATAAATGTGGTATAAACACACTGTCTGTATATGGTTCAAGTACCTTTTATCAGTCAGAGGCTCTGTGATATTTACTGCTTCTGCAGAATGCTTTGTGAAGGAACTACCACACCTTTTCTAGTCTCTTGTTTGACCAAGCCCTTTTATAATTTTTTTTCTTCTTTTATACATGTAGAAAGAATGAAATGGACTTTAAAATCTAAATATAGTTATATACAAATATAAAGTCTGTACAATGGTTACATTATCATTCAACATATAGTTTTATGAAAATTATATCAGATTATATGAACATCAAAATGTCCCAAATTTCGCAGAGATTTGACCATTTTCTTGTTTTAGTTATAAAATTACTGTATCATGTATTTATTCTGCCTGACTCTTGTTATCTTCCCTAGACATGACCTCATCTCAGCTGAGACCTCTTACAGTGGTTTAGTGGTAAAGACACGAAACGTTAAACAGGAAGTGACTTATTCCTGTGCCAAGTACTGTGTGTGGGAAGTGAAAGTCACAGGTCTTTTGGATGTGACTTAAAACCGAGGTCACGTGTCATGGCAAACATGGCACTTTAAAGAATCGTCATTGCGTTGGCATCAGTCCAAATTTGTAGCACCTCACCTATGGCTGGTGATGCTGGCGATATCTCCATATATATGAATACTTATTGACTAGAAGTAAAGCAACACAACAAACAAACGCTTCACCAGAACCAAGTCTGAAAATTTTGGGGGGCATTAGAAACAGATTTTATAGACAAATAAACAATATCTGTAATTATCTGTAATCTCTATCAAGGCATATCCTGTACAACTAAAATCAAAAACTGTCTAGTTAAAGTTGGATTCTATTATTTTTTGTTTCAATTAGATCATGTATTTTTGCTGTCTCTTCTTGAAAAATTTAAACTGAATCTATTTGATTTATTTTGAGCAGCTTTTTGTCTCAGTGTTTATGGCGGTTTTATAGAATATGTACAGTCATGTATCTGAGTATTTATAGCCTTTTTATAGAATATTTAGAGCCATTTTATCTGAGTATTTATAGCCTTTGTTTTAGAGTGTTTATAGCAATTTTTATTTAATGCCGAGCTTTATTGATATTAGCTTAATATAAAGACATGCAGCTTTCATAAAATTTCCAGCATATTTGTAGCAACTTAAGGCTTTGTAATTCACAGGGTTATGTATAATTACTGGATACCTGGAAAATTTGGCCCCTGGTTATTTTCGCAATTTGTCCACAGATAGCATATTAACTCGGTCTTAAATTGCCCTAAATTACCATAGTGTCATGAATAGCTTCATTTAATTAGTTCATAACTTTTGCTTTTGTTTTAAATTTGTCCTCTTATCTGAGGACGAAAATGGTGAAATTCGATGGGAGTCCAAATTTACAGGAATACAGTAGGCAGAAAATTGGAAGTTGTGATAATTAACCTTGATCCACAATTGTGATAATTAAACTCGATAATTCATAATTAATCTTCTTGTTTGAACAATTGTAAGTCTTTTTTATACAGTGTCAGGATGTTAATTATTTCTGAATGTTTTTATTTCTATTTGAAATGAAGGTATTCAGAAATAATGAAGCATTAATGAACCTGTTTTTTGACATTATCAATGATATTTGAAAATTGGATATTGGAATTCTAAGATAATAAGAAAACTGATTCAATGATGATCGTTATTATCATGATGATAATAATAATAATGATATTATTGATTTTAATGATTGTAAGACAATGATAATTATGATAATTATAATATAATGATAATGATGATATAATCATAACAATGATAATAATAATAATAATAATTGACAATAATATTAATCACAATAAAATTATACCGAATAATAGCAATAATGATAATAATAAAATAATAATTATAATGATAATAATGATATATAAAAACAATAATATTAATAAACAAAAATACTGATGATGATAATTGTATGATAAATGATACCTAAACCAAGTATGTATTTGTAACTGATAACTAAACCAAACATTTTATATTTTATACAGATGATAACTAATGAATATTATAGTGTGTTAAACACATATATATATATATATATATATATATATATATATATATATATATATATATATATATATATATATATATGAATGATAACTAATGATTATCATAGTGGGTTAAATACATGATAACTAATGATTATCATAGTGGGTTAAATACATGATAACTAATGATTATCATAGTGGGTTAAATACATAATAACTAATGATTATAATAGTGGGTTAAATACATAATAACTAATGATTATAATAGTGGGTTAAATACATAATAACTAATGATAATCATAGTGGGTTTGACACATGATAACTAATGATTGTTATAGTGGGTTAACACATGATAACTAATGATTATTACAGTTGCTTAAACACATGATAACTATTTATTATTGTAGTGGGTTAAACAAATATGATAACTAATGATTATTACAGTTGGTTAAACACATGTGATAACTAATGATTGATACAGTGGGTTAAACATGATAACTAATGATTATTATCGTGGGTTAAACACATATGATACCTGATGATAAACACAAGTTTAGATAAGTATAATGTTTTTAATCTTTTTAGATAATCTGCAATAGTTAACAATAGTTTTCCAGTTTTCTGAAGTCTTATATATGTATTATTCTCTGTGTATTTCTATATCATATTTAGGGAGAACTCAGATATGATATTTTACAGACTTTTCTCTTTCAGTTGGAATGTTTACCTTTTGAGTCCACATATTTATGAAGTTAATTATGTGTATTATGAAATATATTTATAGTGACATGTATAGGAAGTATATATGATATCATGCATATGAGGTTTATCTATTTATAGAAACATGTATATGATATATATTGGTACATATGATTAATCTGCATTTGAAGCATGAAGTGCATTTTGTGATATTACAGACTTACTTCTTTACATATCAAAGTGTTTCATTTAACATTTTTATTGAAATTATACAGTGGAACCTTGCCTGAAGATTACCTTGCTTAAGAGAGCACCTCACATTTAAGACCACTTGTAATCAGTCAGTTTGGTGGTCCTAATGTCGAGGTTTCACTTTAACATCTCTCTAATCAGACCACTTCAAATCAGTCAGATGGTCTTAATGTCAAGGTTTCACCTTAACACCTCACTAATCAGACCACTTCAAATCAGTCAGATGGTCTTAATGTCAAGGTCTCACTTTAACATCTCTCTAATCAGACCACTTCAGATCAGTCAGATGGTCTTAATGTCAAGGTTCCACTGTACGTATGTCAAGGAAATACTGTACATCATTTTAATATTGTTATGTTATTGAGAGTTAAATGTCCCACAGATATTAAGATGGTGGGAGATATTTGTTAGGGTCTGTTGGTATTTCTCTTTGTTCATAAATCATTAAACCTTACAAATTTTGAATTATGAAACTTAGAATTTTTATTCGTCCAGACAGGATTTTATATATATGCCAAAAAATAAAGAAAATATGGTAAATTAATAAGGTTTTTTTCTTTTTTTTTGGTACAAAAACCTTAATATTTAGTTAAATGTTGAAAATGGAAAAGAAAAGTCTGAACCCAATAATTGCATTTACATTGAAATTATGATTAGTCAATCTACATAATTTAGATTCATTATTTCCTTCTGAAATTTTTCCCTATTTTCACCTGAATAACTCTGGTAATCTATTGCCCTGTGTACAAAATATGATTATGAGGTGATCTCTGTTTGTCAAAATTTGAACATTTCAAACTTTATCTTTCAAAAAAAAAAAAAACAAAAAAAAAAAAAAACAAAAAAACAAACAAACAAACAAAAATAAAAAATAAAACCACAGAATCAGCTCTCTTCAAATTTGGTAAAAAACAATTGTAGGGCAAAATTGACCGAATGATGACCTCTTGGTCAGAGTGATTTAGGTTAAGTAATTTAAATAGAGCAGAGATTTGGATGACCAAAGAGAAATATTCCCAACTGTTATACCAAGGTTACAGTTTTATCTCATTGTCTTAAATGCTCAAAGTAAGTTTTTCCAAATCTTTTTTCTCCAGTGAAAAGTTTTAAGACTAAAGTATTCAAAAGAATATAGCTAAGTAGCTCCCATTTTCAGTATAAAGTACAAGCACATCCTTTCGTTTTCTGATTTCATTTATTTCTAATTAATTGCTTTACCATGTTCTTTCTTTTTCAGGGAGAAACATATAGTTTTAAAGAAGCTATAATATTAGCTGTTTACAAAGTTGATGATCAAGTCCCCATGAAAGATGCACAACGAAAAGGAGATAAAGTAAGATTTTAATGTGTAAACTTGTAAAGTGATGATTTACTGTGTAAACCTGTAAAGTAGGACTTTACTGTGGAAAGCTGTAAAGTATGATTTAACTATGTAAACCTGTAAAGTGTGATTTTACTATGTAAACCTGTAAGGTATGGTCTTACTGTATAAACCTGTAAAGTAAGATGTTACTGTGGGAAACTATAAAGCTTGATTTTATGATATAAACCCGTAAAGTATGGTCTTACTGTATAAACCTGTAAAGTAAGATTTTACTGTGGAAAGCTGTGAAGTATTACTTTATGATGTAAACCTATAAAGTAATATTTTACTGTGTAAACCTGTAAAGTAAGATTTTACTATGTAAACCTGTAAAGTATGATTTTATGATATAAACCCGTAAAGTATGGTTTTACTGTGTAAACCTGTAAAGTAAGATTTTACTGTGGAAAGCTTTAAAGTATTATTTTACTATGCAAACCTGTAAAGTATGGTTTTACTGTGTAAACCTCAGGAGTACGATTTCATCATGTAAACTTGTAGAGTGATATTATACTGTGTAAACCTGTAAAAAATTATTTTCTGTAAACTTGTGAATGTCGGGTATTTTTATCATTTTATAGAAGAATCATAAACAAGAACTGATGTAGTGATGTTTTTAGGTGAATAAAAAAGAGAAATAATTTGTTTTATATTTAGTCAGGTCCCAAAGTTTTACAAGTAATTTTGCAGTGAAAATTGATAAAATATAAATTTACCTTGTATATTGGGTAAATTAAGAGAGCCCAGGTGAAACCATCTAATTTAACAAGAGTTTCGAGCTATGAGAAGATACATGTAATATTGGAACTACAAGTACCTGAGATTAAATGTTTTTTAATTTTGTACATTTTAGTGGACCAGTGCTTTCATAATGGCAAAGAAGGATAACCAGAATGCCTATACGTTTTACGCTAAAACAGAGGAAATGAAAAACAAATGGGTAGAAGCCATTAATTTAGCACTGTAAGTCATTCATTATTTCTTTCTTCAGTCATTATTTTCATTGTGTCTCAGCATCTTGTACCAAATTAATTATTTTTTTAAAAACTGTTTTCCCTTTTTCAGCTTGCCTGTTCGAAGAACAGAAGAGCTATTGCTGTCAATGCTTTGGTGTCGGCATAGTTCTTTTTCTGTTTTAAAGGTTTTTGTTTAAGTCCATTGTGGGCAAAGTTCTGCATCTACAGCCATGAAACTTAACATGCACATTGCCTAGGGTCATTACACAAGAATGCAGGGGGATGCTGGTTGTTGTGACCTAATTTTGACCCAAATTATAACAAGCATAAAACAGGCGAGATGTATGGTCTGCCTTCACGACCATCTATTTTTATTACTAAGATTGATTTACAATAACAAAAAAGAGATGTACACAGGCATAAACACTTTTAATGGAGCATTAGCTGTGTTTTTTTAAAATTTTGTTTTTCCTTTTTTACTACTTAGATTGATATACAATAACTAAAAATAGATATACACAGGCATAAAATTTCTTAAATCCTTATATATTTGTTGAAATTGCTTGATAAACACAGGTTTTGCACAAGTTCAATTGCCATTGTTTATCTCAACCTTACTATTTGTAAATGAATACCACACTGGACCTGACCTTATTTTCACAAAATAAATGGGAATATAAGACTTTTTATGCCTGTTTATAGCTCTTAAATGTTATAGAACATCAGCATGATCAGGTATAATAAGTAAAACTAGAAAAAATCAAAATAATGTTTTTGGTAAACATAGCAAATGTCCCTTTAATTTCATATATATATTTATATATATATATATATATATATATATATATATATATATATATATATATATATATATATATATATATATATATATATATATAGTTGCTTGAGATACCCAGGTTTGGTAATTTTTCAATTGCAGTTAATCAACCCAACCTTACTATTTGTATGTGATTACCACACTGGACCTGACCTTATTTTCACAAAATATACAGGAATATAAGATTTTTATGTATAGCTCTTATTTGTTATTAAGAACAGGTAGTAAAAGTAGAACAAATTGAAATATTTTGGGTTTTTTTTTTTGGTAAACACAGGTAAAGGGGCATTAGCTTTTATCCAAAATAATATTTCAATATTTTCTTCTTTTACAACTTGTATTTGGTGTACCATAACATATAAAATCTCATGATGATACATAGGCATAAAAAAATCTTATATTCCTATATATTTTTTGACAATGATGTAAGGTCCAGTGTAATGGTAAGGCTAAGTGTTTCAGTTGCAATTTAAAAAGTGCCAAACCCAGGTTTCTGAAGCTATTCTCACAAAATATACAGGAATTCAGGATATTTTTATGCCTGTGTATATCTCATTTTTGTTATTGTATATCAATCTAAGTAGTGAAAAAGTGGAAATTAATTTTGGAAAAAACACAGGTAAAACCTGTTTAAGTAATCCATTATCTTTTTGTTTCTAGGCACTTTCAGATTAGTACTTTTAATGGCCTGGCATGCCAGCCAATCGTTTAACTTGATATCTGAATTCTTTCACAGATTTGCATAAACATTTGACTTATCCTATTTAGTCATAAAATATTCTTGTTAACCAACGATATCTTACGTTGTATTATTTTGAAAATTACATGTACATAGTTATGAAAGTGTTATGTCTAAGATGCCTAGAGATTTATATACAGTATAATGTTTAAAAACATTTAGAAAATTGTGGAATAGTCTTCATTTAACTCGTTCACCCCTAAATATACATTTGGATTGGTCTAAGTCATTGAGTAACAGAAGAGTCCATTGTTTTTCAGGGGTTTATGAGTTAATCATGAATAATGCTGTAAGTCAGTGTAATTTCTTTCAACTAAAAATAAATTTACATGAAAATACAATTTTGGCCAAATTCTCACCTAAGTTGATTTTGTTTAAATGGTGTTTTATGTCCCACTCAACAACTTAAGTAGTCTTGAGAGAGAACATCAGCCTTCCACAAGTAAACTGGCAAAGATTCGCATAAAATCAGCTTAGGTTCCAGTGGGGCTTGAACCAGTACTGACTACAGCGCGATGCTCTAACCACTCAACCATGGAGGCCCGGACCGACTGCAAACATGAACTTACAAATACACAAGATGTTCAGAAGTCAGAAAATATGATTTTTTTTTGTTTTTTACATTTCAGAGAAAACACAACTCCGCCACAAGGTTCAAATTATGTGATGCATACATTTAACAAACCTACAGAGTGCCATGTGTGTGGGAAACTGCTAAGGTAGGTCAGAAATTTTTTACTTTAATGCGTTCACACCATTCATTGTGATAATACAGTTTTCAGGTTACATACAAGTGGTTCCCCTTTGCAGTTGCTCTCTATTGTTGAAGTGCTTAAAATCTATTTGTACAGTAAAACCTCATTAAAACCAGTAAAGAAATGGGACAACTTTAAAACCAGTAAAAAATGAGACCAACTGAAAACCAGTATAGAAATGGTACCACTTCAAAACCAGTAAAAAATGGGGCTTTTTTAAAACAAGTGAAAAAATGGGACCACTTTAAAACCAGTAAAGAAATGGGACCACTTCAAAACCAGCAATGAAATGGTCCACTTCAAAATCTGCAAAGGATTGGGACCACTTTCAAACCAGCAATGAAACAGGGCACTTCAAAACCTGCAAAAGATTGGGACCACTTCAAAACCAGCAAAGAAATGGAGCTTGCCACCATAAAACTTTATTTCTTTAGTCTGAAAATATTTTCAACTTCATTTGCTTAACAAATTAGATTTCAGGATTAGCCAAGTATAAACTTTTTAAACTTAAAGTAATTCTGAACTTTCATGGTGCCAGGCCAGACTGATATTTGAAGATGCTGCGAGAGTTTAGAGATCTGTTTTAAGATGAATGAAATTAACACCCGCAAGTTACAATTTACCACTTTTTTATAAAACTGGTTCTGCGAAATGCAGAATGCCTTTTGTGCATCGCTGACTACAGGCAAGGGAGAGAACTTTGTGTGTATCCAGTGGATATATATTTTGTTTCATCTTCAACACTTGATATATAGCTGTTACAATGTTGTTATTTTTTCTTTTTTCAGAGGTGTATTTTTTCAAGGTTACTTGTGCCAAAATTTAGGTAAGAAGAATTTTATGTAAACCTCAACAATTTTTGCCAGCTGGAACAAATTGTTTGAAGAGTTAATGTCATAATACTCTGACAAAGTTGGCATCATTGGTGGCGTTGATGTCCTAAGATGTTATATGTTACACATATGCAATCCTTATTAGCCGTTTCAAATTGCACTCTGACATTTGACCTTGGCCTATGCTATTAGACCTGGTTTTAGTCAATATTTCAATAGTATGCTATACTGCCTCCTGCTGAGCTATGTTGTCGTCTAATAACTATTGTTGTATAGCATGGTGCGAGCCAGTTTTTACCATTGAATGAAATAAAAAAAACCAAAACAGGGATTTTTCAGCCTCTTAAAATTTAGGTCCTGGATTAAAAAATCACAAAGAATACATTTTAACAAGAACTTAAAAATTTGATTTGGGATATTTATTTGAAAATGATTTTTTCTTTATTCTGAAACACTGTGTTGGGAATTTTTGCATATATTTTGGGAAAATACAAGCCATTTTTGCATTGGGAAGGGGTCCTGTAAAACATGGACCCAAAATAGCCAAGGAGAATCTCTGAATACACCAGATTTTTGTGTACATAGGAACAGATTATTAACCTTCTACAAGTAAAGTGGTAAAAATCCTCACATAATCAACTAAGGTATACTCCGATTCAAAGAACTTGTTAGGGCGGAATGACCTTTTGATTATCATATGAATGATTCTGTTCGCTTTTCAATTATGACAGGGACGTTAAACAACAATAAACAAACAAACAATAATTATGACAGACTGTACAGGAAAAGCAATTTACAATACCAATGAATGGCGTAAACATCGTGATTTTCTAAACACATGGCTATGTAATTCATCAGGAGAAGCATTGCAGTTAGTTTGAATGTATTCTCGTTTTGCTTGATATCAAGATGTTCTATAAAAGTGTATTTGTAAATTCTATATGAATTCAAAATTTATTTAATAAATACCTGAAGTTATTGTCGTAAGGTAATAACTGTATTTATAGTTTTTAATTTTTGACAGAGTCGTGGCTTCCTGCACTGTTTCCATTCAGTGTTTCATTTCTCAAAACATTCCCACTCTGTCTTTTTCAGAGCAAGGAAAGAAATCAGCTGTACATAAGGAATGCATAGGGAAACCAGCAAAAGGAGCGGAAAGTAGTCGAAGTAAGAAAAAGAAACCACATAAATCTGTTGGTCATGTGACGGTATTGTGTTTGTGTTAGATACACCCATAAAATATATGAATACAGTGAAACCTCACTATTAACACCACCCAACTCTCTGACTCAAAAATGGGTCTAATTGGCAAGGTGGTCACTTAATTGAGGGTCTGGACTTATTCAATATTTATTACGTAATATTCAAGAGATTTTAAGGTATTAAATGAAAGTAGGTCTCGTAAGCTGTGTGATCAGTTTCGTTACAACAGGTTCCATACACATGTATTCATACACACATATTGTAGTATTTGTACTTAACTACAAACTTCCTTACCATACACACTGTACAAACCATATACACATAGCATTATACCAACAGATTTTTATTTAGTTAAAGCCAAGTGGACTGAAGGGTAAAATGCAGTTTGTTAAGAAAAAAATCTGGCCAAAAGTTAATCAACGACTGAAAAGGGAACTTTCCGTGGTAGTCAAAGAACACGGAAGCTTGTATTTTTGTTACGTTTCATTTAGACAACTGAAGTATTGGCCGCTGTCAAAGTTATGTCTGTGCACATGTTCAAGGCATTTTTTACGGTGAAAGCACTTCGAATTCATACTATGTAGTACTGTAGAATACATTAGTTGGAGCATCAGAGACACAGAAGATAAGTCAACTGCTTTAATTGAATACTATTCACCCACCTGTGTTAATCACATATGCTGGTCAAGTGTCCGCATGCGATAATAGCCATCAAAACTTATCAATATTACACTTTTTTGACTCTGATTGGTATGAACTTTATGATTTCGTATTATGTGGGTTTAAAACTACACAAATAGTGCTCAAGGGACACTAACATTGTTGTGTATTACCCGGGATTTCGTAGTAACCCATTTGTAGTAACCAGGTAAATTGTACATGAATAATTAGTAGCATTTGCACGGGAAATGAATTTTATTTGTTGCTAATAAGTTTTTGTATTACCCGAGTATATATTAAGTGGGTCTGACTGTATTTCTTCAAATCTGTAAACCCATATTTTTTAACTTGGTGGGTGTAGAATTTTGACTTGTCCATTACAAAGAGACTTATTCACAAGACTTGATATCCCTTAGATGAAAAATGGAATCAACCATTTAGTTACCCAGTTGATAAGTTGTGGAAATTCTCCATTTGTACAGAAATACAGAGTTACTACCAGTTAATCTCATACAACTTTATTTTATACTAATTCACTTCTGGCATGTTGCATTGATTATGGCTATTGCCTACTTCAAGGTAATGCAGGCGTAACAAAGGTTTGAATGTACATGTAGTTTGCCTTGATTCATTAAAATAGCGACTACTTTACTTGTCTCTAACGGTTATGAACATACACTGTGTAGTTAATATAAGTATGTTATTAACTAGATCCCTCAACAATTTGTATTGCAATAATTTTAACAGGAAAACATGCAATGCTTGTTCTATTAACTACAAATATTTAAAAACCTGTCGATGAACAACCCTGAATTGATTGCTTGTTATTATTATCATGTCTCGTAGTTCTGTCAGCATTTGAATTACACCGGAGTCAGTCTGTTTGTTTATTTGCGTGTCTGTGTCTCTCAGTCACACCTTTTGAATTTAACATTAAAAAAAAATCAGCACAAACTCCTCAGGACCGAAGCATTGTTGTGACCCAGATTAAAAGTCCACTTCCGGATCTTAACTATGTTTTAATCCAGATTCAAAGTAATCCTAAGGATCCAAACTTTCTTTTAATTCAGATCCAAACTCATTCCCAAAACCATAACTTTGTTGTGACCAAGATCCAAACTCCTCAGCCCACAATGACATGTTTCATTTTTACTTAATCAATGGATAAAGTTAGGACTCGGTTATATGGTGGTGTTCAGTTTATAATGGTTGAGGAGAGAACCTGGTTACAATGTACCCAAGACGAGACCACCGGCCTTCCGCAAGTTAACTGGCAATCTTTCTCATAAAAATCAGCTTAGCATGAGACTTTATGATTTTAAGTGCGATGCTCTAACCACTAGGCCACGGAGGCCCCATCTTTAGTTGAAATGCTACAAGCTTTGACCTTGGCTCGAACCTGTGGTTAGCACATGTTTGAGCCTGAAACCTAAACTGATTTTGTGAGAAAGTATGCCAGTTTACATGCAGATGTCCGTTGGTGTTTTCTTGGATATATTGTAATTGGGTTCTCTTCCACCATTAAAAACTGACCACCACCATATACAGCAAAACCTGACCACCTGTATATAAAGACCACCTGGTCACAAATACCATTTTTTTCTGTCCCTAATAGTACTATTTTTGTTCAAATCAACCTTTACATAAAGACCACCTCCCGATAAAGACCGGTTTTCTTGTGTCCCTAAGGAGGGCGTTATATACAAATTTCACTGTAACTGAAAAATTGTTGAGTCAGTGGCATAAATCACAAAATCAATGTTTATTGTGACACAAAACATAGATCTAAAGTTTTGTTTCCTTTCAAGCAACCAAAATGTTTTTGTTGTTTTTTTTTTTTAGAAGTTTACTCTCTATTCATTATATTTTTTGGCGTCCTTTTTTTTTTTTTTTTTTTTACTTTGTTTTTACTTTTTTATTGTTGTTAATTTTTTTATACTTCAAGTCCTAAAGTTATATAAGAGAGAGATTTGTGCTGCTATTTTAGATAATTCTTGATATGTTTATATATATATATATATATATATATATATTAGTGTTGTTACGATGATCAATTTTTGATTGATCATCAGTCAGAAAGATAGTCGATTCTAGACAATCAATTTGAGATTTCATCATCGATTATAATCGGTTGGTTTTCTTAATTTCAAAAATTTTTGTTATTGATATACAACCAATGCTGATACAAATGCTTTGGTTAAACGCTTGCCAAATACAATTTTAAATGTCTAGTTTGGTACAGTAAGTACGATTGTTTCGGGATTGGTATAAAGCTTGAATTTCGAAAATAAATTCTTAAGTATTAATACACTGCAGAAGATTAACTGATAAATAGGATGTTATTGTTTTAAATGATCATGATAGCGCCATGTAGCCATAAATTTAAAAATGGAGAAATATAAAGCAGTCAAAGTATTTGTGCTGTTGTTTGCCACTTTTACTTGTCACACCTAATTAAGGATACCTGTAATTCATCAACATCCATGGACGGTAATTAATTCCTGATAATCCTTTAATTAGACATAAAACTCAGAAAAATGTCACCACGTGTTGATATGGTTGACGAAGAAGAAATGATATCTGGCCCCTTATGTCACTAGTACTGTCAATTACATCTTGTATCAAATAATTATGTTTAACACCCCACTTACCCTTACAATATACAAAATAGAAGTCAGTATTATTTTAATTTTACCTGAAAAGAAAGAGAGAATGTGTATGGCATCGTTTGACATGTACGTGTATATGCAACTTGATTGCTGCTTTTATCATCGATGAATAAAAAGTTGATCAAGAATGACTTGATCTTGAAAATAATTAATGCAATGCCAATGGATAAAAGCAAAGTAGACCCTACATAAATTTTAATGCAATTAAAATTGTGTATATATATATATATATATATATATATACATGTATATAGGCTATATATATATTATATGAAATCTGTTTTGAAACATCATTTACACCAATGGTGTCGGCATAAATTATATTAGTTAATTCATAGACACATCAATGATACAAAATTAACAAATTCTTCAGAAAAATAAAAAAAGTGATATTATACAACAATGATATATTACATATGATACATTAAATTCTTTTAATATTTTTATTTAATATTTTGCAAATTAAAATAATTAGTTTGAATTTTGTTATCGATCTGATTTTTTTCAAGTCATCGATGCTATGGATTAATCGACTATGATTTTCAATTGATTTCATAACACTAATATATATATATATATATATATATATATATATATATATATATATATATATGTATGTATGTATATATTTAATCTTTAGCATGATTTTCCCAAAGATATGATATTTAAAGTCTTGTAGCGAATCTGTCTTTCTACTATTTGCAGTACCTCCAATACCACCGAGAGTTATTGGTAAGCTTGCCTCTTTTTTTTTTTAATCCCGCAAATTTATGTCGCTTTTTTTTCTTTTTTTCTGCTAGCACACTGACTCTATATATAATTTGCATGTTAGTGTAGTATGTGTTTTTATATATAATCAAATATACCCAGAAAATGTAGATTTAGGTATGTTTAATCCCTCATACAGAGTTGTCTCCCTTTTCACTTCTTATTTCAGATCTAAAATTATAATGAGGTCAAAGTTTGTCTTAACTCATTAACCCCTAGAGAGACATATGGACTGGTCTAAGTCATTGATTTATAGCAGAGTCCATTATTTTTCAGTGGTTGATGAGTTAAAAAGGTTCAAAAATACTCCTACACACAATTAAACATACACAATTCATGTTTTCAGGAAACACTAAAATAAAATTTTTCAGCTGAGGATTTTTGTATTTTTATGTCTTTGAGATTGAAAAAGGGGGGTATTGTTTTTTATTTGTTTGTCTGCTTCTTTACAGCATTTTTTGTTTCTGTCAAATGAGTTTCTTTCCTCCATATTTTTGTTATCAAATATGCTGTATTATTTTATAGCGTTAGGGTCATTTACAAGTTCGATTACGACCAACATTTGAAAATATTTGCCAGACTCATGTGACATTAAGATTTTCATAACTGGCTTAATTCTTAGTAGCATTTTGTTCTTGCACTTATTAAGATCTGCATAACAACACTGGTTACCTATATGTGTTCTGTTGTGTTCTGTACTTGTGTCATATTGTGTGATGTGTTAGTTGCTAACTCATCAACCCCTGAAGTCACATTTGGACCTGCCCAAAATGGTGAAGTCCACTGTCAGAATTCAGGGATGTATAATTTTAAATGAGAATTTAATGATAGCTTTACACGAACTTATTCACTCCTGAATTACGATAGTAGACCATACTATTATTTGATCTGGGTGAGTCTAAATGTGACCACAGGGGTTGATGAGTTGAACTCTAAATTCTTCTCAAAAATCAAAACAAAACAAAAAAAAACCTGTAAGACAAATTCTCTTCAAATCTGGTCCATAGCACAACAAGTATAAGAGTACCGATTTTGTAAACAATAATAACGTAAGCTTTTTTAGGGGCCAACAAGGTGAATTGAGATGTCCAATTTTTCGGGGGCCAACAGGGTGAATTCAGATATCCAATTTCTTTGGTAGTATCATTGTACTGTCATTTGGTGGTAATTGATTATATGTATCAGAGTTGTTGAAGTCAGACTAAGGTACAGGGCGGGGTGTTCATTAATCCAGGGCAGGGGCACAGAATGGGATAAATATTTGATTGATGGCATGTTGTAAGATGACATCAGCTTTTGTTAACCCGAGAAAGATTTGTTAACCGGCAAGGATAATATTTCCAATGTTCTTGGTTATCATACAGTAAATAAGTATATTGTATTCATATGGTTGTATAAACACAAACCACAATAACCAAGTGGTTAACCATAATATAAACACAAACCACAATAACCAAGTGGTAAATCATTATATAAACACAAGACACATTCAGCAAGCTGTTAACCATTATGTAAACACAAGACACATTAACCAAGCGGTTAACCTTTATATAAAAACAAGACACATTAACCAAGCGGTTAACCTTTATATAAATACAAGACACATTAACCAAGCGGTTAACCTTTATATAAACACAAGCCACATTAACCAAACGGTTAACCTTTATATAAATACAAGCCACATTAACCAAGCGGTTAACCTTTATATAAATACAAGACACATTAACCAAGCGGTTAACCTTTATATAAATACAAGACACATTAACCAAGCGGTTAACCTTTATATAAACACAAGACATATTAACCAAGCGGTTAACCTTTATATAAATACAAGACACATTAACCAAGCGGTTAACCTTTATATAAACACAAGACATATTAACCAAGTGGTTAACCATTATATTAACACAAGACACATTAGGCAAGCGGTTAACCTTTATATAAACACATGACTCATTAACTAAGCAGTTAACCTTTATATAAACACAAGACATATTAACCAAGTGGTTAACCATTATATTAACACAAGACACATTAGGCAAGCGGTTAACCTTTATATAAACACAAGACATATTAACCAAGTGGTTAACCATTATATAAACACAAGACACATTAAGCAAGTGGTTAACCATTATATAAACACAAGACACATTAACCAAGTGGTTAACCTTTATATAAACACAAGACACATTAACCAAGCAGTTAACCTTTATATAAATACAAGACACATTAACCAAGCGGTTAACCTTTATATAAATACAAGACACATTAACCAAGCAGTTAACCTTTATATAAACACAAGACACATTAACCAAGCGGTTAACCTTTATATAAATACAAGAAACATTAACCAAGCGGTTAACCTTTATATAAATACAAGACACATTAATCAAGCGGTTAACCTTTATATAAACACAGGCTACATTAACATTTACATTTGAAAGCAGGGATGTAATTAATATATGTCATTGGTTTTTAGTTGGCTGTCTCGGGGAGATATCATTATTCTTACAACACATCATCTATTGAAATCTATTTTAAGAGAAGGGTTATTTTAAGAATTAAAAATTTTATCTATAGAAATGCTTGGTGCTTGTATTTGAATTATGTGTGTGTGTGTACATGTTTGTGTGTGTGTGTGTGTGTGTGTGTGGGCACAGGCATAGTGACCTTAAGTACAGATGTTTTATCATGTTTCATCAGTTTATTGGCATTGTTTCTTTGGTGATTGTTTATTTATTTATTTATACACAACAGGCAATGTCAGGATAGAGAGTCCTGCCAGTAGTAAGTGTAATTTCATTTTGGACATGTAACTTGAACTATCAATTTTTGAAATTTGATACTTCAGAAGATTATTGCTGATACAAATTCAGTTTTCAATTTATTTGTCGTGATTTTGTATGTGTTGACTCTATTACTCATAGTATCACAAGCCGAAGTCCTTGATTTGATTCTAAGTGCCAGCTGTTCTTTTGGGCCTCTGTGGCCTAGTATATAGAGCATCGTGCCTTGTAACACAGCCTCTCACCTCTAGTTGGAGCAGATTCAAGCCCTGCTGCAGTATAAGCTGGTTTTTTTGCCTCTTCCTCACTATATTATAACTCTGTTCTCTCCTTCATCGTGTCCGCCACAATATGAGTACTGCAAAATTGTTAATAGTGGCATAAAACACAATTTAAGCAAACATGTAGCAACAGATTCTTTGTCAAGTAATCAGTATAGAAAATGAAAGTCACTGGTAGTTAACTCATCCACCCCTGAAAAATAATGGACTCTTCTGTGAATCAATGATTTAGATCAGTCCATATGTGTTTTTAGGGGTGAGTTAAGATGTGGACTTAAATCTTGGTAGGCGTGGCATATTGCCGAGCGCCCAATTTATTGGCTCGAGTCCACAGCACAGATCAATTGTTAAGGTTTTTACTTTTAACTGATTTCATTTGTATATATAGTCATACTTGTGTTCAAGGCCACCTCTGTATAAAGGGCACCTGCTTATAAAGGTCATACAAACATAACCTTTGGCAACCGTTTTTTTATAATGAATAAATCTCTTTATAAAGGCCACCTGTCAATAACAGCTACTTTGCCTGTTCCCTTGTGTGGCCTTTGTAGACTAGTTTGACTGTAAATCAAATATTTTCTGCGGGACAGAAAACAGTAACTTAAAAAAATCATGATAATAGTGGTAGACATTTTTCTTGTCGTGCAACAAGTTTGAAATCTGAATTTGTATTATATTCTAATAAGTGTAATACTGCATCATTCTATAAATAGTAACGTATTCTATGTTTCATATTAATGCTTCTCTCGATCTCGTAATCTGCAACAACTGATAAGCTTTCATATTCCAATTATTTTACAAATCTAGAAAGATTTATCAAATTTTCATACATTGTTATTAACACAGTCACACCTATGGATGTATTGGACTGACCGATGATATTAATCATAGGTAGAGTCCATTGCTTTTCAGGGGTTTGATTTCATTCTTGAAGATTTTCTAGCAGAATAAGTGAGAAAATCTATGTGCAACAATTATTTTAACTGATATTGGGTTAGATAAAAGAGCATTAAATATATTTTAATAAAATACAAAATATAATAGATATGCTTATTCAGGTTTGAATTTCCACCTACATTCTTAACTGCATGAAAAACAAAACAAACAAATTGCAAAAGAGCAAAACCAGATGCTACATTACTGTTTAAATCCTGATTAAGACAGTAACTTATGTTGAGCAAGTGGGATATCATTTTTCAGACTTTAAAAGTGGTTCAAGCTCTTGGCTAGCATATATATGATCCATTAAGACAGTAGTTTATGTTGACCTAATGGGATATCATTTTCCAGACCCTAAGAGTGGCTCAAGCTCTTGGCTTTCATATATATGATCCATTAAGACAGTAGTTTATGTTGACCTAATGGGATATCATTTTCCAGACCCTAAGAGTGGCTCAAGCTCTTGGCTTTCATATATATGATCCATTAAGACAGTAGTTTATGTTGACCTAATGGGATATCATTTTCCAGACCCTAAGAGTGGCTCAAGCTCTTGGCTTTCATATATATGATTCAGTAAGACAGTAACTTATGTTGAGCCAATGGGATGTCATTTTCCAGACCCTAAGAGTGGCTCAAGCTCAGGGCTAACCTATATGTGATCCATTAAGATGGTAACTTATGTTAAGCTAGTGGGATATCATTTTCCAAACTCTAAGAGTGGCTCTCAAACTCTAGGCTAACATATATGTGATCCATTAAGACAGTAATTAAGATTAAGTTAAGGTAGGAAAAGTCTGAAATTGTGTTTTATTTTGCTTAATATTAGGTTAAAATTTATTTTAAATCTAGCCAATATTTGTATGGTTTCTTTTAAATTTAGCCAATATTTGTATGGTTTCTTGTAAATTTAGCCAATATTTGTATGGTTTGTTTTGTGTAAACTCTGAATAAAATCCATCTGTAGGACTGATTTCCTTATGGCATTTTGATTACCTGTCAATAAAGTTCATTTCAAATTACAGTGAAACCTGTCATGAGAAACTACTCCATCTCATATTGAAATGTGGTTCCTCAAAACAGGTGGTTTCTCAAGAAAGGTTTTAAGGATTATTTATCCAAGGGGTTTTCAGAATGTAGTCCCACAAGACAGGTGGTCTTGTATAAGAGTGGTCTCACAAGACAGGTGGTCTTTTATGAGAGTGGTCTCACAAGACAGGTGGTCTTGTATAAGAGTGATCTCACAAGACAGGTGGTCTTGTATAAGAGTGATCTCACAAGACAGGTGGTCTTGTATAAGAGTGATCTCACAAGACAGGTGGTCTTGTATAAGAGTGATCTCACAAGACAGGTGGTCTTGTATAAGAGTGATCTCACAAGACAGGTGGTCTTGTATAAGAGTGGTCTCACAAGACAGGTGGTCATTTATGAGAGTGGTCTCACAAGACAGGTGGTCTTTTATGAGAGTTCTTTCAAGACAGGTTTCACTGTATAACATGACTGACTTATTACAGATTTTTTTTCTCAAAGTCAAAATAAACTAATATGCTTATTTTGGCTTGACTCACCATCTACAATCCTGTCAATTTCTTTTTACATATCTTAAGCCTCAGGTAATTAGTATGATTTGCATGTGTGAAAGGTTCATCAGCTTTGTTTTCCAAAAAAAAAAAATCATTTTTTACTTCTAAGATTGTTGTACAATTACAAATAAGAGATATACACAGGCATAAAAATCTTATATTCCTAAACACTTTGTGACAATAATGTTACATGTATGTCCAGTGTGGTATTCATATACAAATAGTAAGGTCATATAAATCATTTGCAAACAAATAATTTCAAAACTGGGATTCTGAAGCAATTTTCACAAAATATGTAAGAATTTAAGCATTTTTATATCTGTGTTTATCTCATTTTGTTATTGCATGTCAATATAAGTAGCAAAAAGAGATGTTTTTAGGAAATAAAACAGTTTAGTTCTTTTTAAAATTTGGTATATACATATCTTGTATTGATGTTATTGTTTACATCTTATATTTAGATTTTGATTCTCATGGATACAACTTCCCATGCCAGATTTTGTCCTCATAAATACTCAATGTATTAATTTCATGAAAATTAATTTAAATTTTTCACTAATTATTGAATATCATGACCATGGAAGACAGTCACATGACTGTTTATACCCAATGGCGCCATTCAGTCCGAGGCCCAAAAAAATGAATTTATGCAAAAAATAAACTTTGGAATCTACTTACAACAATCTGTGACATAGATCCATTAACTCATTCACCTCTAAAGACACATAATGATATGGAATGGTCCAAGTAATTGATTTACAGAAGAGTCTATTATTTTACAGGGGTTTGATGAGTAATACAAACATTATCATTACTACTGGTTTTCTCTGTCATCTGCACAGATTTATTTATTATATTTCATTGCACATTTATTCATTGATTCATTTCTTACTTTTGTTTTAGTTGATATCTATTTTCTGACTTTTTTTTACATTTGTTTGTGTGGTTTACTTTGCCAGGTAGAAAATCAAGACAAAATAAACAATGTAGTAAGTTAGATAGCAGCTTCCTGTTTCTGTTTACACAAATCGTTTTCTCTCACATTTCATCATTTCTTTTTCTTTTCTTTTTTTTTTTCATTTTGAATCCTTTTATTTTGCTTTTTCCATATCTGCGTCAGCTTAAATAGTTATACTTGAAATAGTGGCAAACACAACAATCAAATCTTACCTTTGGAAACATGACCCATCATTTGACCTTTGAAATGAGAGAAGGGGTGGTGGCAGGGAGAAGGATGACGGCGGGGAGAAGGGTGGCGGCATTGAGAAGAGAAGGGGTAGCAGCAGGGAGAAGGGGTGGCGGCAGGGAGAAGGGATGAAAAATGAGCATAATAATAAAAATTTTGCAGTGGAGAAATGGTCAGTCATTATCTTCAAAATGAGAGATGGGAGTGTAATGAGGGAGAGGGGGTGGTAACAGAAAATAACAATCAAGACATTTAATACAGGTGGTGATTACTCCAGGTTGTACTAACAGTTAGTGACTGTTCCTGGTTATACCATAGACATTGAATACAGGCGATCACTGTTCCAGGTTGTACCACACATTTAATACAGTGGTGACTGTTCCAGGTTGTACAAGACATTTAATACAGCGATGACTGTTCCAGGTTGTACCAGACATGTAATACAGGCGGTGACTGTTCCAGGTTGTACCAGAGACATTTAATACAGGTGGTGACTGTTCCAGGTTGTACCAGAGACATTTAATACAGGCGGTGACTGTTCCAGGTTTTACCAGAGACATCTAATACAGGCGGTGACTGTTCCAAGTTGTACCAGACACATTTAATACAGGCGGTGACTGTTCCAGGTTGTACCAGAGACATTTAATACAGGTGGTGACTGTTCCAGGTTGTACCAGAGACATTTAATACAGGCGGTGACTGTTCCAGGTTTTACCAGAGACATCTAATACAGGCAGTGACTGTTCCAAGTTGTACCAGACACATTTAATACAGGCGGTGACTGTTCCAGGTTGTACCAGAGACATTTAATACAGGCGGTGACTGTTCCAGGTTGTACCAGAGACATTTAATACAGGTGGTGACTGTTCTAGGTTGTACCAGAGACATTTAATACAGGTGGTGACTGTTCTAGGTTGTACCAGAGACATTTAATACAGGTGGTGACTGTTCTAGGTTGTACCAGAGACATTTAATACAGGTGGTGACTGTTCCAGGTTGTACCAGACACATTTAATACAGGTGGTGACTGTTCTAGGTTGTACCAGAGACATTTAATACAGGCGGTGACTGTTCCAGGTTGTACCAGAGACATTTAATACAGGTGGTGACTGTTCTAGGTTGTACCAGACACATTTAATACAGGCGGTGACTGTTCCAGGTTGTACCAGACATTTAATACAGGCGGTGACTGTTCCAGGTTGTACCAGAGACATTTAATACAGGTGGTGACTGTTCTAGGTTGTACCAGACACATTTAATACAGGCGGTGACTGTTCCAGGTTGTACCAGAGACATTTAATACAGGCGGTGACTGTTCCAGGTTGTACCAGAGACATTTAATACAGGTGGTGACTGTTCTAGGTTGTACCAGACACATTTAATACAGGTGGTGACTGTTCTAGGTTGTACTAGACACATTTGATACAGGTGGTGACTGTTCTAGGTTGTACCAGACACATTTAATACAGGTGGTGACTGTTGTAAGTTGTACTAGACACATTTGATACAGTTGGTGACTGTTGTAAGTTATACCAGAGACATTTAATACAGGTGGTGACTGTTCTAGGTTGTACCAGAGACATTTAATACAGGTGGTGACTGTTCTAGGTTGTACCAGACACATTTAATACAGGTGGTGACTGTTCTAGGTTGTACTAGACACATTTGATACAGTTGGTGACTGTTCTAGGTTGTACCAGACACATTTAATACAGGTGGTGACTGTTGTAAGTTGTACTAGACACATTTGATACAGTTGGTGACTGTTCTAGGTTGTACTAGACACATTTGATACAGTTGGTGACTGTTGTAAGTTGTACTAGACACATTTGATACAGTTGGTGACTGTTGTAAGTTATACCAGAGACATTTAATACAGGTGGTGACTGTTCTAGGTTGTACCAGACACATTTAATACAGGTGGTGGCTGTTCCAGGTTGTACAAGAGACATTTAATACAGGTGGTGACTGTTCTAGGTTGTACCAGAGACATTTAATACAGGTGGTGACTGTTCTCTGTTCTAGGTTGTACTAGACACATTTGATACAGTTGGTGACTGTTGTAAGTTATACCAGAGACATTTTATACACAGATCAAATGTCAAGGAACCCTTCGTACGTTCACTTCAGTCAATATTTGTGACATTCTTTCAACTAAAACCAATAATATTACAGTATACTGCTGGACAAATTGTTATTGTAGGTTAAGTGTGTGGGATATGCAACTAAAGGTTAGTCATATTGAAAGTGTATATTTACACAGCCGTGTTGCACATATCTGAAAAATCTATTTATACGATCGTCATGTGCATATATTGCAGGATGAGTCCAATTGAATGAACAAGCTGCACAAATTCAAAAAATTTCCCGTAATCATCTAAATACAGTCTTATTTAACTATCCTCATGATCCCCATGTTGTCTTCATTAATTTGTGGTTTTTCACAGATAATTCGCAGGTTCTAAAGTTTAAGCCCGTCATCTTAGTCATGTCTAGTAATCAACAAAAACTTACATTAAGCGTCACTTGCATCATAGAATTATATACATTGTACAACATTTCCATGCTCTCAATTTCAGTTTTTATCATGAATGAAATCAGTATCAATAAATTTATATTTAAATGAGACAGAAATGCATATGTCAAAAGATACTTCTTGTGTACGCACATAATATAAATCGCAAACATTTATCGTAAGACTGATAGATTCTAACATAACATCACTTCAATGGCTAGGTGGTATTACACAGGTGCAAATGTCCAGTGCTAATGGAAATATTGATCTTAGGTGTAATCACACTGTTTTTTTTACACTTATGTGCGCTAGCCTACTTACGAGTACATTTGTGAATACTGTAAAATCAGAAAATTTTGTAGGGTTAAAATTTCATTGTTTTTAAAATGAAACAAATTCATTGACATTAAATTTAGTTGAAATAAAAAAAAATCTTGTTTGTAATGGAATCTATAACTAGGTATAATATATCTTAAATTTCATCATGGTTTAAATTTTGTTGATAATGAAAACAACGAAATAAACAAATTTAAAACCACAACGAAATTTTCTCATTCTACAATATGTCTTAAGTGTAGATGTAAGAGTACACTTAAGTTTATGTCTAAGTATTAGACTTAAGTTTCTTTGTGAATAAGGACCCTGGTCTTTTAGTTTGATTGTTGTGTTTCTACATATGCTCTGCATGCTTTACATTTCTGCATTTTTCAATATATATAATGATATAAATACCTATTGGTGAAGTTTGTCAGTTTCATTAGATATGGTAGTAGACACAAACCAGGTACACCATGCCCATGCATCCAGCATGCACTTCATAATCGAAAAGTCACACAATAAAACCTTATCTATAACCCATACTTTTGGACACCGCTGTAGCAAAGTGTGCACAAGAGCAACAGCCATAGTGTCTGTATATATATATAGACTTTTGGTAGTTACTGGTAATAGTTATATTTACAATGCTAAAAGACCAATGCTTTTTATTATTATTATTTTTATTATTATTATCATTATTATTGTAAATTGCATGTATAGGTCTACCAAGGTAAATTTGCACATTTTTACAAACACAACCAGTCTAAATTGAATCATGATGGAGGTGACATTTGTATTTGACAACACAAATAATAGAGCTACAGTAATGCATAAAGCCATGTTTTACCTGTGCCTCCCTTTGCATCTCTTGTTTATTTTATAATTTTTTATCTATAGCATTTCAGATGTCACCGAAGAAAGCTTGAATTAAGATGATGGCTAAAACTTAAATGTTTCCCATCTCGGACATTTTATCACAAAATACATATTTCTCAGAACTGCTGCATGATAAAATGATATGTAGCCACTTTAATGTGAGAACATGTATAAACAACACCATTGTTACACCAAGCTGTCATTTTAGACTTGGAGGGGTGGATTCATTTGAAGAGCATGTCAGTATTTTTTACGCAGGTCATGGGGATCTCTCAGTATTTGTATGCTCAAATCTCTTTGACTCTCCGAAAATTGTACAACATGGCTGAGATTTGTAACTGTTATTTTGTTATTGGTATTATGCCATTTATGGTTCTTAAAATGAGATATGCAAAAAGAAAACTTGGTCCTATTTTTGTCATTTCATGGTCACACAGTATACATAGTCAAACCTGTATTAAATGGCACCTCTTTATTAAGGGCATCTCCCTATAAAGGCCATTCAAATATAACCTTTGTTAAGTTTTGTATAATAAATATCTTTATAAAGGTCACAAGTTTGTTTCCTTTAATGGCCTTTATAGACAAGTTTAACTGTACATTCTTTTTGTATTTTTTATATCCCTCCCACCCCACCCTTTGTGGAAGGAGGGGCATATGGCTTTGCTGCTGTTGGTGGGTCAGTTCATACACCCAACAGTTTCCGTTCATTATCTCAGCAGCGGGTGCACATGTTTAAATGAAATTTGGTATTCAGATACACCATCAGAATATCTAGGTCAAGGTCTTATTTGGTTAACATAAAACAATTTTTGACAGAGTTATGCCCCTTGAACTTTGAAAATTTCCAATAATCCACAGTTTCCATTTATTGGACACAACTGTTTTACAAACAGCTGTTGTTTATATACCTTTAATGAACTGTCATCCTACAGAATTTGCAAGGGAAAAATTAGGTTTGTTGTATAATCCAGTGTCAGTTGTTTCATGTAAATTCTTTTATCTGTTGCTTCAATAAATTTCCATTCCAGATGTCTCAGTTTTCCTCCAATTATTGTTTATCATAAACCTTGAAATTTTCACTCCCGTTTAATTTTCTCCATTTCCACCCTTAGATGAGAGGGAAAATTTAAAATGTAAGTGAAATGGTCAAGCTAAATAACTGAAGCACCGAAAAACATGGTGATTCAGGGTGACAATAAGACTGTGAATATGTTTTCTGTCGCTAATGGCTGAAAATTAGGCAAATATCAGGTATACAGTAGGTCTATAAATTGCCTTCTGCAGTTTATGGTTTACATTTAGTACTCAATTACCTATTTACCTGCATAACAGATATAAAGCAATTGTGATGAGAAGTTAATTAATTATGGCTTTCACCCAATTTAAAATAGGTGGAAGCCTAAGAATGTTTAATGGAAAATTTGGGTTATCTTGAATTACAGATATCTTGAAATAATGGGTCCTATGAATTCCAAGATAATTATATTCAACTCTATACATATATATATATATATATATATATATATATATATATATATATATATATATATATATATATATATGAATGATAATAAATACTCTGTTGTACATACCATATGTATACGTACATGTTGGCCTTTATCACCATGCATATATGTTATACATGTATATGTATACATTTTTTGCAGTGAACAAAAGGACTTATATCTATGTGTATTTAGCAGTAATTTGATAGTCTGCCTTATCTATATAATTAGCCAGAATGTCTTAATCGGAGACAGTTTCACAGAATATCTGATACAATGGAAAAAAGTCGCAAAAACTTACAAAATAAAACAAATAAACACTGTATATTGTATGTTTGTAAGTCTGTGTATAATGATCATGTGACAAATACTGAAATCTGATTGGATGGAAATAGTCACATGTCTAGTCAGTAGAATATAATTGTTTTGCTAGTCTTTTTACAGGATTATACCTCCCTATAACCTTTTCTCATTTGTTAAGTGACTTTTATTCTTTCAGAAAAGATCTTCTCCAAAGTACTTGCCAATTGTATATCTTCTACAGTGTTGACCTTATTAGACATTATTCCTTCTGCATTTCAGATATATTTTGATTGTTTATATCTAAGATATATGTTAATGGGATCTGTTTCACTTTTTTGTGCATGTTTGGAAAAGATTTGTTCTTTCATAATTACAGTATCTTTTTTATCTGAAGGTCATGTTCGGGCATTGGTGGAATATACTGGCAATCCCCTGCCTGGAGGCGGAAGAAAGGCGCTCAAATTTCAAAAAGATGATGTGATACAGATACTTAATTCTGATGCAGAGTGGTGGAAGGTATGTAACCATGACTACCAATCTCAGGAACTGATAAACATTCATTGGAAGTTTTTTTCCATATGATCTGGACCCTAACATTATATCATTACATATTTAAGAAAAAACAGTTGGTTGCGAAGGCAGACAATACAGCTTGCCTGTTTTATGATTGCTATAATTTGGTTCAAAATTATGCCACAGCAGCAAGCACCCCCCTGCATTGTTGAGTAATGACCCTAGACAAAGTGCTTGTGATGATTAATGACTGTAGCTGCAGTACTTTGCCCACAATGGACTGAAACAAAAAGCTTAACACAGAAAAAAGACAACACTGATGCTGAAGCAGTGACAGCAATAGCTCTCGTGTTCTTAGAGCAGGCGAGCTAATAAGACTTTTCATGAGAAAAAAGTAACCTTTTTAGATTTATGTGCATACAGTAAACCTGGAAATTTTTGCTGGCATTTAATTTTTGCTTTTTTTTTGCTTAAGAACCAGTGGACTAATTTTAACCAAACTTGACAGGAAATTGTTCTCAGGTGACCGTTAAAGTTGCTAATAAATATCTAAGGATCATTTTGACAAAATTTCAAGGTTTTCAAGGTTTTTTCTCTTGTATTAAAAATAATAACAATCCTCACTTTTGTCACTCTCCTGTATATAATCTCCATATGTATTAGTCTATTGAATGTATATACAATATACATACATACATACATACATACATACATACATACATACATATATATATATATATATATATATATATATATATATATATATATATATATAACCTGTTGTAGGGGTTATTACATGGTGAAGAAGGATGGTTTCCATCTCAACTGGTCCAGGAAGAGGTCAGAAAGGTGAGGATTTACATCATTTTTGTCAGTTTGCTATATTAACTTATCAACTCTAAAGTCTCATTTGGTCTGACTCATTTCAAAGAATGGTCAAGTCCACTGTCATAATTCAGTGGTATATGATTTGAAATCAAAATTTTCGTTATTTAATTTTGTAATTTTAACTTTATCACTCCTGGAAAAGGAGAGTAGACCATTCTATTTATTGACTTCGGCAAGTCTAAATGTGGCCACAGGGGATAATGCGTTAACGACAAGATTGCTAACAAATTGTAGTCTATGACATGACTATGTCTATCCCTCTGTTCATTTGTCCGCATCAACAAAATGGTTGATAGCTTTTTGCATTTAGCTTTTGTTATGAGTTGAAAACCTTTGCACTCCGCCACACCAAATTCAGCTATCTCATGTTTATATTGAGGTAAGTAAATGTATTCTCACTGTTGATATATACAGGGGATAAGAGTTGCCCTCTAGTTGGAGGAACTACCTCCTTTGTCAAAATTATTGTGCAATATTAAATCTTTATTTTCCCTATGAAACCCTCAAATGAGCCATTTCCCCCCATTTTAGCCATTATGGAATCACATCTCTGTATATAGTCAGTATATATTGCAGTTATAATACAACATAGGCCTAGTAGTATTCCTAAAGGTGCTCTTTCATAAGATTTTATAAAATTCTGTTTTTATCAATTTTGTAAGGGGCCTGCGGGCCGAATTGTTACAGCATCGTGGTTTGAACCACTTCTCTCACTTCTGATCAGCTCAGGTTGGAGCTCCACTGGAACCTAAGCTGATTTTGTGGTGAAGTTTGCCAGTTTACTTGGGGA